>VMDO01031365.1:0-20183 GCA_007922755.1 Pedetes capensis
ACATTATTATTCTAATACCTCAGGTCATAAAGCTGAGGCATTTGAGTGTGGCGTGACATATTACCTGAAGTGACTGGGAAACTAGGGTGCCCAAATTGATCACAACCATTTCTGATAGTGCAAATCTCCTCACTTCCACTCCTCACCACACACATACAGCAAATAGTTCCAACTACCCTTCCTTTCAGTTCCTCAATTTGTTGCAATTTCCGAACTTTGTTTTCACATCTGGGCCTTTAACATTGCTCTTTCCCCTATCTGCCTGGAGTAGTCTTCAAGCAGATGTTTCAGTGACTTGTTCTTTCTCATTATCCACATCTCTGCTCAAAGACAAGGCTTGCAAAACCACTTCATCAAACAAACAAACAAACCAACAATAACAACAAAAAATGCATTCTAACCTATACCAGGGTGATGGTATAGCTCATGGCTTTCTTTGCATTTACTTCAAAGCCTGTCACCCTCTCTGTAGCTGTTAATTGTTTCTGTCTGATTTACTTTCTGTCTTATTAGAATATATGCTCCATATTCTAGCTTGTTCAATATTGTCTTCTCCAGACTCTAAAATTTTTTTGGAATATGTTGTTGCTGTTGTTAGGTGCTGTTAAGTCAGGTCTGACTCAATGAGACCGGAAGTACAGCAGAAGGAAACATTACCCAATACTGTGTCAGGCACACAGTCTTTTTATATTGGAGCCCATTGTTGTATTCACTATGTTTCTGCTCATTTTCAGGCATGCCACACCAGCAAATGGAGGTCTCAAGGACTTTACTTCATTCTTATCATTAAGGTCAACTCTACTTTGCGGAGACAACTCTTATCCAGAGATCTTTTGAATGTCTTCTAGCCAGGGGGCTCATTTTCCAGCACTATATTTGACAATGCTTCTTTGCTATTCATAGGGTTTTCAATGGTTAATTATTTTGAGAGTGATACATCCTTCTTCCTAGTCTGCCTTAGTCTGGAAGCTCAACTGAAACTTGTCTGGCAATAGTGGCCCTGCTGGTATCTGAAATACTGGTGGAATAGCTTTCAACATCACAGCAATATGCAACTCCCCAGAGCACAACAAGCTGACAGACACATGGGGAATTTGGAATATCGTCAATACAAAATATATATTTGCAAGTAAATCAATGCTTTTTAGTAACTAATTTTTCTAGTATATAGCTCCATCATCTTTTCTTCATTAGTTGGAAACTTCTTGATAACAGTTCAAAGACAACTTCCTCTCCCATTGTCCCTTCTCCCTACAAAAAGCTGAGTGAGCAGTGTAGCTTACTCCTTTAGATACTTCTTATTATTTTATTCTTTGAAAAGTTATTAACTCTTTGTGAAGGAAGAGCTTGTTATGGTTAAAACAATAAATGAGACCAGTTCAGCTGAACTATGTTAACTTGAGCTAGAAAAATCATTCTAGAACTAGGCAACATTCTTGGCCAAAGATGGTTCAGAATGTTCCACCCCATCATCATCTCCTTGTTATTGTCGTTGTTAGGTGCCATCGAGTATGTATCCAACTCATAGCGACGCTCATAGGGTTTTCAATGGCGGACTGTTTCAGGATTGCCTTGGGAATGGATTGCCAGGTCCTTCTCCCATTTTTGCGGTGCTGGGAATTGAACTTGGGACCTCAGAGACTGCAGCGCAATGCTCTACCAACTGAGCTAAATCCCAGCCCCCATCATCTCCTATACAGGTTCTATTTGTAGCTAAAGAAAAAGAAGTGATTTATACGAGGAAACAACTTGATTGCATATAATTGACATTTGCCTTATGTGAGCATTGTGTGATGCGGCATTTTCTTTATATGAACATGTTCTGATAAGTTGGAAGCCTGTGATTGGCTGAATTACAACTGCTGTAATTGGCTGACACTTGGTTGCTTGGATATAAGCATATACTCTCAGGTTAGGCAATCCTTTGTTTATACACCAAGCTAAGTTCCAGTTCACAATGTTTGGAGGCCACTTTGGGCAAAAATTTATCAGTCAAGTAAAGAAATAGGTTTAGGCCAAAATTATTTCAGCTTAGCACTCTTTAGAAATGTTTGATGGCAATTGAGAGTCCACAATACTATATGGATATAATAAGAATGATGTAAGATATTGTTACTGGCTTGTATCTCTTTCTGATTTGCTCTTCCAGGAACAAGGGTACCATGAAAAAGAAACACCTCTCTCTCTCTCTCAAAAAAAAAAAAAAGGAAAAAAGGAAAAAGAAAAGATTCTTTGCTCTTCATCTAGAGATAATACCGTAAAAAGTAGGAGAAAGAGCAAGTTAGCATGTTAAGCCTTTAAAGTTGCATAGAGTTCAATTTACTATCTAGTTTTTACTCTTTAGTTTTTGCCTCATTAACTATAGTAGAGAAAATATCTTGAGTTCAAATCTAAAGAAAATCTGCTTTTATTCCGTAAGAGAAAATCCAATTATAATTTAAATGGTCTTTGTGCATGATATGAAATGTACAAGGGAACTATTAAATCACCTCACTAAAGTATTAGCAATAGATGAATTTCTTCTAGGTCAGTAACTATTCTCTCATTTTCCTAGAGCATTAATTATTTATTCATTAGATTTCTTTAGCAGGAAAATATTGCCTTTTAGTTCATTCTCCATATTTGCTATAGTCTCCATTACTTTCTCATTTGTAAATTTAAAAATTTTTTCCACTACTATTTGTGTATTTATGGATTCAAGATTAACACTCAGATGCTACATATGGACACCTGAGAACTCAACAGCTAAATTATGCCTTGCAAGACAACTTGTTAGCATTTTAAACAGTTTTCCCAAGTGAAAATTAAGAGAAAATAAATTTATTTTCTCTTTTATAATCTAAGGCTCAGGTGGTAATTTTGCAGTATCTAGTATCTCCCTGCCTGCAGCTGTAGCCCTGTGGCATTGGATCCCATCAGACCTCGGAAGCTAAGCAGGGTTGGGCTTGGTTAGTACTTGGATGGGAGACCACCTGAGAACACCAGGTGCTGTAGGCTTAGAAGGACCCGGCAACCCATTCCCAAAAATCTGACATTGAAAACCCTATGAACAGCAGAGAAGCACTGACAAGTGTTTCACCTGTTGTACGTAGGGTTGCTATGAGTCAGATACTGACTCAACAGCACCTAACAACAATAACAACAACAAAGTATCTGTCTGAGGGGCTGGGATTTAGCTTAGTTGATAGAATGCTGCTCTGCAGTCTCTGAGGTCCCAAGTTCGATTCCCAGCACCACAAAAACAGGAGGAGTGGCAATCCACTCCTGAGGCAAATCCGAAACAATCAGCCATTGAAAACCCTATGAGGGTTGCGATGAGTCAGACAACATTCAATGGCACCTAACAACAACAACAACAACAACAACAACAACATCTATTTGAAGCTCATGGATATTCTTCTATTGCTTTTCTAACTATGTATGTCATACCTATCCTTTGGAGTTGATTTTGAAAGAAAATTAATGAGCACCTTATTCAGTATTGCAGTGTTTTAGGTAGCAAATGCATGACAACTACTTAACCAATCCTTGAGTATCCAACCAATGAGTTGACATTAATGATTTTGGAGAAAGTTAACTAAGTACATCTATCACTTTGTCATGTGTGGTAAAAGAATTCATCAATCAGAGGATAAGCGGGGACTGTCTTTGCCTCTGTCTGTGAGTACTACTGAAATCTGTTAGGAAAATCAATAGAACAGGTATGGTAAGCTGCATTTACATTGATTAAATAAAGCAGATGGAAAAATAGAAGGCAGGAGAACGGTAATGTAACTCCTGGAATGAAGCAGAGGTTGGTTTTCTGAGATAGGGACCATCTCTATGAATTCAACATTCCTGAGAAGCTTTTTCAATAACAGTGTCTTACAAACATAATCTAAATAACTGAAGCATTAACTTTTTTCAAAGTACTGTTTAATCTGTTAGAAGGAGGAGCAAGCTGCTGATAGACTCATGAATGTTTTACTCCATTGTTTTTATTTCAGCCTACATGGAATTCATTGGGGGGAGATTCTCAAAGCATTTGCATTTAATACAAAAATCAAAAAACTGTCATTGCAGCAATACCTCTCTTGTCCCTTTATCATTTTGTTACTAGAATTCTTCCAACACTGCATATCCTAATACCTAGAATTTCATTAGCAAAACAGATATGGAGAAAACAAATTAAAAATGAGGAAAAAATCAACATTTGCTTAATGATTCATAGGAAGGACAGGATTGAAGGAACATATAAAAAAGAATAAGAGGCCTCGTACTATTGTCAGTCTCTAAGACACATGTGCCTGCAGCCATAGCCCTAGGGCATCTGATCCCTCAGAAGCTAAGCAGGGTCAGGCCTGGTTAGTACTTGGATGGGAGATCGTCTGGGAACACCAGTTACTATAGGCTTGGGAGATGGACCCAGCAACCCCCTTCCAAAAATCAGTTCACCCTTGAAAACCCTATGAACAGCAGAGAAGCCCTGACAATAGTGTTTCGCCTATTGTATGCAGGGTGGCTATGAGTCGGATACTGACTCGAGGGCACCTAACAACAACAAGATACATGTGGAAATTACATGAGCAAGGAAAAAATTATAATTAGACCTGGAAGTAAGTAAAAAACAATGATAAAGAAGTTAATGTTACTTTTCTTCACAAAAGTACAAAACAATGATTCAGCCATAAGAGAACAAGAATTAAAGCTCACATATAGATGACTACAAGGTAGTTTAAAAAACTCCAAGAAAAAAAACTGGTAGACATACTTTCATACACAGCTAATAAAGGATAAACTGGTGCAACGTTTCTGGGGAGCCTTTTTTTAATGTTTTTGAGGAAACTTAACGTTTTTACTATCCTTTCACTCAATCATTCTCATTCAAGAAATCTATTTGAAGCAAATATTCTGAAATTAAGTTAAAGAAGTACACATGAAATATAGTAGTAGTATTGCTTGTAATCCTCAAAATGCTGATACATCTTAAATTTCCAACAATCATTAAATGTTTTGCTAAATTATGGACATTGACTCAGATGTATTTTGAATACTAATACATGTTGTTGTTGTTAGGTGCCGTCGAGTCAGTATCCGACTCATAGTGACCTTCATAGGGTTTTCAATGGCTGACTCTTTTGGGATTGCCTTGGGAGTGGATTGCCAGGTCCTTCTCCCATTTTTGCAGTGCTGGGAATTGAACTCAGGACCTCAGAGACTGCGGCGCAGTACTCTACCAACTGAGCTAAATCCCAGCCCCACTAATACATAGGTAAGTATTAATTATAAAAGTTTAGGTTAATAAAATAAGCACTTCACAAAATCCCCTGTATATTTTCGTTACTATTTTTATGTCTCTGTGTTACTGATATTCATGAGATAGAAGTTTCTCAGTTTTCACTTGTTAAAGGAATCCTGATAAATCATTCTATTATTGACTGAAGGAGAAATTATTAGAGAAAGCACAGTGAGATGCTGTGGAAAGAGCTTGGAGTGTTAATAATTTCAGTTCAATTTGTTTCATGATGTGATAGAAACATTTAGTGTTTATTGAATTTTTGATGTGTTTAACCTCCCTTTTGGTTAGGATGGGAGTTAACCATGGGTGTGATTCTTCTGCTGGTCAAAGGAATATGAATTGTGCTGCTTCCCTATCAAGAAGATAAAAGCCAGTATGCCTCTACCATCTTTCTCTTTCCCTGCTAAAGTGCTTTTCAAGACTGGGTGGTATGGTCATAAAATGGGAGGCAAGTCCATCCTACAATGAGCTGCAATATAAATGAGAAATGGACTTGTTTTAAGCCAGTGAGGTTAAAGGGATGGTCTGTTCCTATAGCACAGCCTAATCTATCCTGACTATCATATATAAATCAATACTTCTAAGACTACATATAGTCATTAAATTTTTCTAAGTGTCAATTTCTTCACTTGTAAATATAAGCTTGGGGCTGGGATTTGGCTCAGTTGGTAGAGCGCTGTGCTGCAGTCTCTGAGGTCCTTAGTTCAATTCCCAGCAACGCAAAAATGGGAGAAGGGCCTGGCAATCCACTCCCAAGGCAATCCCGAAACAGTCAGCCATTGAAAACCCTGTGGGGGTTGCTATGAGTTGGATACTGACTCGATGACACCTAACAACAACAAATATAAGCTTGATGCTACTAAAATATATTTCATTGGGCTACTTTCAATTATGGGGGTGTGGTTTAGGTCAGCTGTTAGGGTGCTACTCTGTACTTTATGAGGACCTAGGTTCAACCCCCAGCACGACAAAAAAGGGAGAAGGACCTGGCAGCCCACTCCTGGAATAATCACCAAACAATCAGCCATTGAAAACCTTGTGAAGATCTCTAAGAGTTGGACCCTACTTGATAACATATAACAACAACTTTCAGAATTTAATGAAAAAAAATACTCAAAAAATGATAATATAATACTTTGGATTAAGTCTGAATTTCTTTCAGGCAAAATAATCAAATCTCACTTTTTACCTGTTTCTTATACTATTTTATTCCCCCATAGAAATGACCCTTTAGAATTCAGAGTACACATTCTATGTTCAATAATCTGTTAAATGACTGGTCAGAATCAAGGCATGACATATGCATGCATGGAAATGTCACAGTGAAACCCGTTAACTTGTACAAATAATAAGAAGAATTGATCTGAATATAGAAAATGCATAAAATAAGAATACCCTCAAGTTTAGGAGCAGGCTAAGATAAAGGGATAAAAGGAAAAGGGAAACCAACAGATAATGATGGAAGTAAAAACTGCATGGTTTGAAAAGTAGAGTTCAATAAGCTTCATAATAATAACATAAAAGATGGAATCTCATAGTATTTCAAGGTTCACTTAAAATTAATTACCATGTACTTTAGATGAACTGGAGCCAGGATTTCATATTTGTCAGTTATTAAATAATTCAATTGATACCATGTTGTACATATCTATATGTACATGTTTTCCCAAAGGAAATTAGAAATTGTGTGGAGGGTACCCCCATGGTAGCAGTGGGCATTAGAAAACTTAGAAAAAGCAAAGAGGAAATGGAGGATTATACAGTTAAGAGGGAAGAAAATAACAACCCACACCACTGCTAAAGAAGTCATTACCACATTCTTGCAAGCTGGCTCAAACCATTTGAATAGTATATTTTTCTCTGGGGTTACATGCTCCATTAACAGAAACTCTGATATAACCTTGAAACTATCTATATTAGCTGTACTAAGCTATTTCCTTGCCTTGAACTCTACTACGTACAACAGCAAACCCCACATTGGTTAAGCAAGGACTAAAATTTTGAGAATGCAATAAATGCATCCATAAGATTTGCAAGATTCCAGTAATAATCCCAAAGAGAAAATATACTTATCCAATCATTTTGGTGGTATTGCACAGGCACCGAAAGGTCAATAAAAGCATCTGAGCACAGAGAGACAAGCTTAGTCTATACCAGATTTTGAAGAGAACTGTCATCACATAAAAATTTATTTTGATTTACTGAAACTTGCTTCCCAATATTTGGGATTTTGACTGCCTGGCATTTAGAACATACGTCCAGACAGGTCCCTTTTTCCTTTATCTTCCTAACCTTCTCCACTCACTATAATAAACTGTTAGTAATATATCAATTTAAAAAAAAATCCTGCCTGTTTGAGTTATATTTGACCACTTCATAATATACCAAAAACTTATATGTAAAGAAGAAATTCAGCATCACCAGAGTCATGCATTGTCATCTAGTTAAGACTTAGACAAAACTGTATATTTTATAAGAATTCAAAAAGATGTATCTAGAAGTTACATATTATTTTTAATGGTAACTTTGTATTTCTAGCCACAATTCTCATCTGAAAATTATAAAGCTTCTCTAAGTCATTGAAGAAAAGATAAACTAGTTAAGCTCCACCATGGGTACAAATCTCAGTCAGAGAGCCCAGACCTTTACTAACTTGAGCTAAAGCAGGAGACCACCTATGGAATTTGATGGGGCTGTGTTTCTTTAAGCAAATTTCTCACCAACCATAAAGAGAGCAAGATGTTGCATCTGACTGTTGTGAAGCATAGCTCTTGAGATACAAGTATAGTCAATGTTATTTTCAACCTTTACTCTTAGTGAATTCCCTCTCAGTGTAGAACATCACCTCTAAGAGGTTAGCTCTGCCTGCCCTTCAAATTTCAGTGTGACAAAATTCAATTTGTAAATCCTAAATCAAGTTCAAGGGGAGGCATTTTTAAGTTCCATTAGACACTCATATTCATTCAAAAATAATAATTGAAAATAACACAGTAGGTATGCAACTGTGCCAAAATGGTTACAACACTGCCCTGGATAGAGTTTATGATGATGGTAAGTGATAACCCAAAAACACACAGAAAAGTAAAAAAAGTAAGACATAATATATCCAATCTGGAATAACAGTTGAAGAATCAAATAGAGTTGAAGTGAGGTTCCAAGAGGGAATTCTTGGGTAAAATGAACTTTGAACTTAGAAAAATGAATAGAGAAAAAAATAAGTGTGTCTCACCAGGTGTGCATGGTGGATCACACCTTTAATTGCAGCAAGTTGGGAGGCGAGGCAGAAGGATCACAAGTTTGAGGCCAGAGGCAGCCTGCATAATAATAAGCTTGTCTTTCTGTGCTCAGATGCTTTTATTGACTTTTCAGTGCCTGTCTGAAAAATACAAAGTAAAAAATGGCCTGGGGTTACAGCTCAGTGGTTGAGCACTTGCAAAAAAAGCATGTGTGAGGCCCTGAGTTCAACTCTCCAGTATCAGAAAATATCATAATAATAAAATAAATGTGTCTCTAGCACCAGAACAATTCTTTGCATAGATAAGTTGCATTTCCTTTTTCTATAAATTATGGAGTAGAAATATGAAATTTTACCTATCACTGTGACTTCCTTCAGTTATGAAAAAAATTATTGCCTGGCACTGTTGGAGGCAACCAATAACTCTATTTGCTCCCCAGTGAATTAAAATATTAAACACTAAATCAGAATTTAAATGTAGAGGGTAAAAAGCATAATTTTCCTAAATATAAGTAGCATAAAAACAATGTAATAGTAGTACTTTCAAAGGAAGTGTTGGCTGTAGGTTAGATGAAAAATAAAAAAAGCTGAGAAAACAAATTGGAAGGAGCAAATAACCAGATAAATAAAGTATGTTACAAAAATTGAGCCATAAATAATGAGACAACATGTAACAAGATGTCAAAGCAAAAAATGTAAAAACAGCATAGCTTGACTCTTTTAACTACAATGATTTCTCTGGAGAACTTATACAGTAACAAATCATTCTTAGAAATTGCTACTTCTGAATCTATATTCCAAAACCTCTTAGGTGCTTCATAGAAAAAAGTGACTGTGGTCACACAACTTTGAGGAGGGATGCTTTCTTAATTGAAGCATTTCTCAGAAGCTTTTACTTGTCAATATCCATTAGTTTAAATTTCCAAAAGGTTGGAGCAGTATAAAGAGTTTCCATGGTTAATTCATCACAAAACTCTTCTTCTAACCAAATTGTTGTTGTTATTAGGTGCCCTATAGAAAACATTTAAAAAACACCCTGAGCAAAAGTGATATTCTCTGGAACATAGTTTGGGAAAACACTACTTACCACATGAGGAATCAAAGTCTATCAATATAGCAAATCTATGTCTATTTTGCCTATAGCCTCACCACCGTGGCATCTGATCCCATCAGATCTCAGAAGCTAAGCAGGGTCAGGCCTAGTTAGTACTTGGATGGGAGACCACCTGGGAATGCCAGGTGCTGTAGGTTTGGGAGAAGGACCTGACAACCCACTTCCAAAAAACAACCAGCCATTGAAAACCCTATGAATATCAGAGAAGGACAACAATGTATCACGTCTTCTACATATGGTCATTATGAGTCAGACACCAACTGGACAGCACCTAGCAACAATAATATCTATGTTGTCTAAATTAGTAGAAAAATGATTCTCCAGTTGCTAATTGTTAATCATGTAACTGAAATTTTCTGTGTCCAGATAATCTGTCCTGCATAAGTTTTCTTTGTAATAGGAATGAAGTTGAACTTCCCCATAACCCCTGTCCTCATTTCTAGATTCTGGGTAGTCTGATATACACGGAGACACTACGGCAAGTACACTTATGGATAAATATTTGACTATCCCCTAATAAAGTTATTTATTCATGATATTAAACTGCCATACTGGCAAAACAACAGGATGAGCGGCAGAAACAGAAATTATAGAATTTTAGTTGTAGAAGTCACTTTACAGATAATCTAGTCAAATTCTTATTTTATAAATGAATGGAGAACAACTAAAATGATCTTTTGAATGTTTCATAAACAATTGGGGGAAATCATGTCTCCGGGTCCCATGTAGTCCATTATGCCTTAAGTGAAAGGAATTTAAGATGCAACTCCAATTTCTAGGATAAATGGCAGATTAGAAGTCACCTCTGTGTGATTACTTGAAGGAGAACAGAGTAATAAAGAAGAGAGAAGAAACAGAGAAGAAGGGTGTCAAAAATCAAGAGACATGACAGGATAGTTAAAAAGCATCAAGCAAGGAAAGGTGATACAGAGAAAAGAAAGAAATAGTCCCCACAGCACCAACTCTGGTTCCTGTCAGGGAGGAGAGCCCAAAGTCACAACCATAAAGGATTGGTGGAGATTGCAGGCAGCCCTGGTCACAACAGACTGGCAGTCCTGCTGGAGGCGAAAGCCATGTCTCTCACAAACCTTAAATTCAGTGTGGGGATTTGGTCTGCCAGTGACCACTCCTGTGTGTCAGGCCAGCATTAGAGAAGAAATTCATTCTGTCTCTTTCCATATTTCAGAGTGCCATAACCAGGCATCATCTTGAGTGGAGGCCTATTGTTTGAGATTGTGCCACTCTGCGGGCCTGAAAACAAGGAGCAATCACAAGTCAGAGAACCTGGGGACACTCTGATATAGTGTGAGGGTAAGGGACAACCATTTTCAACAGTTGTGGGAAGGGGATGGATGGGACACAGACCTGCCAAGATGTTTAAGCTGCAATGAGTTCAGGCTGTGGAGGACACTGTGGTCAGACCCCATGCACTGTGGTAAAGAGCAATATCCATGACCTGTGGATGATTCTGGAGGCTGGGAGCTCTGAGCCTGTAGCCAGTTTATTGCTCAGCCTTCAGAGCTGCCTTCCTGCCATCTGTGCTTTGCTGCAGGGGGTGTCTAAGAGATCTGAGCCCAAGTCCAGCAACTCCCTAGATTTCCACAGCTTCCTTCTTCCTGGAGTGTAGTTTACTAGTGCGGAGCATCTGAAAATACTGTGATCAGCAGGCAGAATGCCTGGTTCCCTCAGTTCTCCTTCGCCAGGGCAAAACTCAGTGCCCTGTTTGATTTCCTCAACCTCTAATGCACTGGGCAGATACTCCTTGGCTTGGATGATTATTGCCCTTGAATGCACAGGCTAGTGGCCACTAGAGTGAGTGGAAAACTGCTCCTCCCACCAACTAAAAACCTTGTTGGGGCCAGCAACTTCTGGCATAAGAAGAAGGGAAACTTACAAAGTGAATGCTGCCTAACACTGACAACATACCCTGGGACAGTGTGGTCCTCAGCCCACACAGAGTGGGCAGTTTCCAGAATTAGGGGGCCCAGGAGAATCTTCCTCTATTCATTGTCTCTTTTAAAAGCTTTTTTCTTTTTGCTATATGTTTTAGTACTGTTTAAACTTTATTTTTAAAAATCTTTTATGTTTTCATTTATTACTCATCTTGTTATCTTTATCTAATTTTATTTATGTGTTATCTATTTTGTCAGCAGATTTTACTCTTGCTCCTTTTTCTTTGCCATCACATTCTTTTTATTTTTTGTCTTTTCTTTTATTTACCCTTTCTTCCTATTTCTTTCATTTCTATTTCACTGTTAACAGAAAGATCTCAAAGTAAGAAGTCAACAAGGAAATTTCAGAGCTAAACAGCACCATAGATCAAGCAGATATAACATAAGAGATATTTACAGAATATTCTATCCAACTGCACGGAAAACACATTCTTCTCAGTAGCTTATGGAAATTTCTCCAAAATAGATCAAATTTTAGGCCATAAAGCCAATCTTAACAGATTTTTAAAAAGTAAAATAGTTTCTTGTATCTTATCAGATCATAATGCAAAAAATAAAAATCAATAGCAAGAGATATTGCAGAAACTATACAAACACATGAAGCCTAAATTATATACTTTTGAAAGATCAATAAGTCATTGAAGAAATCAGAGAAGAAATTTGAAAATGACTAACTAAAGTGAAAATGAAACCACAATGTACCAGAATCTTTGAGATATAGCAAAGGCAGTTCTAAGCAGGACATTAACAGCTATGAGTGCCTACATCAAAAAAAAAAAATCAGAGCTCTTTCAAATCAACAACCAAAGAATTCACCTCAAGGTCTTAGAAAACCAAGACCAAGCCAAGTCCCATATTAGTAGATTGAAAGAAATAATAAAGATCAGAGCAAAAATTAATGAAATAGAAATTAAAAGAACAATACAAAGGACCAATTAATCTTTTCTTTGAAAAGATAACCAAGATTGACAAGCCCTTATCCACACTAACCAAAAGAAAGAAAGAGAGAAGACTTAATTTAATATACGAGGCAAAAAAGATGATAGTGTAACGAAAGCCACTGAAATCCAGAGGATCATTAAGGATTCCTTTGAAAACTTACTTTCCAATAAATTTGAAAGCCTAGAAGAAATGGTAAATTTCTAGATAATTCCAACCTACTACAACTTAACAAAGAAAACAAAAAGGACTGAAACAGATCTATAATGAGCAATGTGATTGAAGCAGTAACAAAGAATCTCCCCAAAAATATAATCCCAATACTGAATGGATTCATTGCTCAATTCTAGAAGATCTGTAAAGAAGAACTAACCCCAATATTCTCAAGAAAACAAAACAAAACAGAAAAACAACAAATGCTGGCAAGGATGAGGGAGGAAAAGGGAACACTTATGCACTGTTGGTTGGAATGTAAATTAGTCCAGCTACTGTAAAAATCAATATGGAGGTTCCCCCCAAACAAAAACTAGAAATACCATATGATCCAACTTTACCTCCTGGATATTTATCCAGAGGCATCAAAGTCAGCCTACAGTAGAGATACTTGTCTACCCACGTTTATCACAACACTATTCACAATATCCACATTATAGAATCAGGCTAGGGGTCCATCAAAGGATGAATGAATAAAGAAAATGTAGTATATATACACAATGGAATGTTATTTGATCAAGAAGAATAGTGAAATCATGTTGCTTGCAGAAAAATGGATAGAACTGGAGATCAACATGTTAAATTAAATAAGACTGACAGAGAGAAAAATATTGCATTTTTTTCAGATGTGGAATCTAGATTTTAAAAAAGAAATATAAGTCGAAGGAGGACTACACTGGAAGAGAAAAGGGTTCTTTGAGAGGGATGAAGGGGAATAAGAGAGAGCAATAGGTGGGGTGAATATGACAAAAGTACCTTGTATACATGTAGGAAACTGTCATAATGAAACTCATAGTGTTGTACTATTAATATATACCAAGAACTTTTTAAAAAAGAACTTAAAACAACTCTTTAGGCAAAAAAGACAAAGATACAATATCTGTTTTAACTTTATTTTAATTGGTGTTTGATAAGTGCATAAGGGGGTAAATAAGTGGATTGTGCTTGATTCCAGCTTTGTTTACCTGTTTCCTCCCAAAAGCACTTCTAACATCTAGCAAATTTGTTTTTACTTAGTTATTTCTTATTAAATGTCTATGAATTAAATGTCAGTGAACATCTGGATTCATAGATCACAGAAAGAATAAAGCAGTTATTTACTTTATGAAGTGATCCTTCCCATTAATAGAAGGTAAACACCCTCAATCTTTCCAATGGTGACTTCACCTGGTGAGCTGCAGAAAGCACAAGCCATTGCCAAGAGCCCATATCCTGTGGGGCACAGCAAGGCCAGGGCAGTATTTCCTCTGGCAGTTCTATGAAGCCCTCTAGGCCTGACTTCTCACAAACTTTGACCATGTGGGTAAGTCAGTTACACTTGAGCCTGAAAGACAGAACCGGATTGAAAAACTATTTACTTTTCCTAAGCTGTTGCTTTTGAATTATGGTGTGGAGATGATTACTGAATATACCATGGACTGCCAAAAGAACCAACAGATCTGTTCTAGAAGAAATGCAACCAGAGTACTCCTTGGAAGCAAGGATGATGAGACTGTTTCTATCATATTTTGGACATGTAATCAGGAGGGACCAATCTCTGGAGAAGGATATCATGTTTGGGAGAGTGGCAGGTCAGTGATAAAAAGGAAAACCCACCACTAGATGGATGGACACAGTATCTGCAAAAATGGTCTTTAATATAAATAAGATCCAACCTTTGTATAGGCTTTTTTCCTTCTTATAATTTTGATTCAGCTCCCACAGTTTAGAACATATAGTGCTTCTCTTTCTGATCTTGTGTTCATTCACTTAAAATAATTTTCTCTAATTCCATCCATTTTGCTGTGAATGGCCTTATTTCATTTTTTTTGATTACTGAGTAGTATTCCATTGTGTATATGTACCACAGTTTTTTTTATCCATTCTTCTGTTGAAGGACACTTTGGTTGATTCCATATCTTTGCTATTGTGAAAAGTGCAGCATTGAACATGGAGATGCAGGTGTCTCTGTGGTATGATGACACATCTCCCTTTGGGTAAATTCCCAATAGTGTTATAGCTGGGTTAAACGGTAGATCTATTTTCAGTTTTTTAAGATACCTCCATATTGACTTCCACAGTGGCTGGGCCAATTTATAGCTCCACCAACAATGTAAGAGTGTTCCCTTTTCTCCACAACCTCTCCAGCATTTGTTGTTATTTGTTTTATTGATCTTGGCCATTCTTACTGGTATAAGGTGAAATCTCAGAGTTGTTTTAATTTGCATTTCCCTAATGGCTAGGGATATTGAGCATTTTTTCATGTGTTTCATGGCTTTTCACGGACCTCTTCATTTGAGAACTATCTACTCAGTTCCTTTGCCCATTTGTGTATTGGGTTATTTGTTTTTTGGGGAGTTTTTTCCTTGAGTTCTTTATAAATTCTAATAATTAAAGAAAAAAAAGCTAAGAATGGTATTATTATAGATGGTCTAGAAAATACATGTAATAGTTCTGACAAGGTAAAAAGAAAGTTCACTGCAGGAAAAGTTTCTATCTGAAACAGAACTGGAACCCAAAGATATATAGAAAAATATTACCATAAAAAGACAAGTAAATGGTAGAGAAGTCTTTGATGGGAGAGGTGGGATGGGGGGAAGCATACAAGCGGGTAAGGGGGAACCTATATGGATAATGTACAACAATGTGCATATGTGGAAATGTCACAATGAAAAGCATGTCAGAATGAATCACATTAAGGTATACATTAAAAACTTCCAATAAAAAAAAGAACATAAATAAGATTGTGTGCTTGGCACAGAATCGGGGAGTGTTTCATTCTGTTGTACATAGGATCATTATTAGTCAGACCCTACTGGACGGCACCTAATAACAAGAGCAACAAGCCATTGCTAGGGAGCGGGGTGCTCTTTTCAGAAGAATGACAGGCAGAGGAGATAGTTTCAGCATATACAATGAGCTTGACAGATAATGTTATTTTTTAACTGCCAAATTGAGTGTTGCAAAACTACTCTCAACATTTGGAGGCTAAGGATTTGATATATGTCATGTTAACATTATTCAACATGTAAAAGTTTTTGAGTTTAAACTGAAAATATCTTTTGTTCCAGTTGGATACATCTTTTAAATGGATTTTCTGTTGAAATGCTCTAAGAATACTCATCCACATTTTGAAATATCTGCCATCACTTTACATCAAGAAGATAAAAAGTCCAAGCAAATGATAAGACAGTGAAAATGGGAATATGGTTATTAATTTGAATTTATCATGTTTTGAATATGATGTGTTGTATAAATTTTGATACCCTAGTTGTTAGAAGATTAACTACAACAAAACTGGAAAGTTTGTAACTCAGTGATGGACTTTTCTGTAGGTATGCTATGTGCAGGGGCTACGGTTTAGCTCATTTGGTAGAGTGCTGCTGTGTGTTCTCTGAAGCCCTAAATTCAATTCCCAGCACTGTAAAAGAAGGGAGAAGGACCTGGCTACTCACTACTGAAAGAATTTGTCATTGAAAATCCTATGAATAGCAGAGAAGCATAGACATAATGCTGGGTATGGCAGTGTTGGGGAGTGTTTCATTCTGTTGTACATAGGGTGGCTATAAATCAGACTCAATTCAATGGCGCCTAACAACAAACAATATCCTTATATGCAGTATGTATAATTTTTGTGTGTGTGTGTTGTATTGAGGGGTTGAACCCACAGCCTCATGCTTATGTGCTTTATAAGTGCTGTACCACTGAGCTGCACCCTCAGCTCCCCCCCCCCTTTTTTTTTTTTACTTTTTGAGACATGGTCTTGCTAAATTATGCAGACTGCCTCTGGTCTCAAACTGGGATTATAGGCATGCACCATTGCGCCTGGCTACTGTGTATAATTTCATATGTGATTAACTGGAGTAAAATATCTTATAGGATTAGTAGTTCAAATAAAAGCATAAAATATTTGTAAAATTTTTAAACATGTTAAAATGAGAAAGTAGGCCACTTTCCTCTATGTAACTCCACTATGGCTAAAGGATTTGTTGGCATTAAAGACATGGTTTCACAAATTATTGATCCCCAAGTATATGCCATGCATTCTGTTTGTGTTGGGCAAAAAAAGTATCAAATGTTAAACATAACTAGTATAATTCCTAGCTTCACAGTCTAATGTAAGATAAGACATTATTCAAATAATTATAAAAGCCAGGTGTGGTGGCTCACTCCTGTCATCTCAGCAATGCAAGAGGAGACAGGAGGATGAAAGGTTCAAGGCCAGAGGCAGCCTGCATAACTTAGTGAAACTCTGTCTCAAGACAAAAAAATAAAAATAAAAAATGGGCTGGGGGCACAGCTCAGTGGTAGAGCACTCGCAAAATATGGGTGAGTCCCTGAGTTCGGCCCCAAGTACCACAAAAACATATATAAAATATTAAGTTTTTTCCTATTATGAATGTTTCAAAGGAAATGTATAAGATCATATGAGAGAAAGCATTAACATAACCTGAGGTAGTTTGGAGGTTTCTGCAGGAAGGTATGCTTTAGGGATGTATTATGGAAGACTGCCCTGAGGAAGACTTTGAGTTGAGTACCAAAGTGTAAATAGGAGTTAACTTGATTAAGGGGAGGGGAAAGGGAGTTTTCCTGGCTGAATAATGTGTTCAGACTCTAGTATGGGAGAGGGCATAGAGCAGGCAAGACCTGAAGAGAAGAAAGAGAAACAGTGGTAGAGATGAGTCTTCAGATAAGCCCTTATTGTACACAGCCCAAAGGAGATATTAACAGTTTAGTTTTTAATCTAAGAGCAATTGGAAGTCAATGAGGGCTATTAAGTAGAAAGGGTCATGATCACATCTAGACTTTTCAGGGTCTTTAAAAAATAAAGGCTGGATAGAGGGGAATGATTCAGCAAAAAAGCTGAAATGAACTAATTAGGTAGGAAAAAATAGCTAGGAGAAATGTCATGGAAATGAAAAAGAGGGCTTAGTAATGGACATAGTTTCAATATTATTGGTTTCTGCTAGGAGTTTTATTAAAAGGAACACTGAAAAATTGCCCAACAGGTTTAATAAAATGGAAATCATGGTTGATCCTAGCAATTTTTATTTCTATGAATTTTCTGGGTTAGAAATCAGAAAGGAATAAATTGAGGAAAGAAGAAATGAGGTCAGTTGATACTCAGGTTATGAAAGAGGAGAGATAAAGTGAGCTCAAATGTATATTATTGTGATTTTATGATAGCAGTATATATGCAAATAAAAATGAGAAAGAACCACTAGAGGAGAAAGTAGAGATTAAAGATACACAATAGTGTAGAGTTCCTGAGATGAGAAGAAATAAGTGGATGAGAAAAGATAAAAGGAAACGAATCAGAGCAGATGTGTATAAAAATGTGTAGCTTGGAATTATGAACTTAAACAATTCCTCATTTAAAGGAGTCTACTTAATTTGAAGCCCTGGGTTCGAGCCCCAGCACCACAAACATGGAAGGACCACATGGCAAACCACTCTCCAAGCAATCTCAAAACAATCAGCCATTGAAAACTGTATGAGGGTTGCTGTGAGTTAGATCCAACTCAAGGAAACCTAACAACAACAACAATCTAATTTGGTAAAAGAAAAGTAATATCACATACCAAGAATGAGGGTCACTATGAGTTAGATCCAACTCAAGGACACCTAACAACAACAACAATCAAATTTGGTAAAAGAAAAGTAATATCACATGTTAAGAATGAGGGTCAAGGTGACAGGGTTAGAATCTTGAGGAGAATCAAGGAGAATTAACATAGTTATGAGAAAACTAAGAATTCCAGGCAATGCTAACAGCCCAATAGTGTGTTGTTGTTGTTAGGTGCTGTCAAGTAGGTGTCCTGCTCATAGCAACCCTATGTACAACAGGCAAAACACTACCATCAGTGCTTTTCTGCTATTCATAAGGTTTTCAATGGCTGATTATTTTGGGGGAGTGGGTTGCCAGGTCCTTCTCCAAAGCCTATATATAGCACCTGATGTTCTCAGAAGGTCTCCCATCCAAGGACTAACCAGGTCTGCCCCTGCTTAGCTTCTGAGATCTATGGGATCGGAGGCCACAGTGGTATGGCTGTAGGATAGTAGTGTGTAGTATTTCAGTTTATGGCTTAACTGCTCTCTGATAGTGTATACCTTCAGTACTGCTCACCTGCTCAGGTGCAAGCAAAAACAAATGATATATTTTGGAATAATGTAAGACAGAAATGATGAAAATATTAAGAATGAAGGAGTTCAGGCCTCTGTTAAGAGAGATAAGAAATGAAGAGGCACAAGTTCAAAGCTACAAGATGTTAAGATGAGAGGGACCAATATGGAGGAAAAAGAGAGTTTATTAGTGGGCATGACAATGTATAAGGGTATGATAGTAGTTGGAAAGCAAGCATTATGGGTATGAGATGGTGACAGGGAATAAAGCAATCATCCATAATCACAAAAGTACTCAGTACCACTTCTTTACAGTAATAAGATCCCAGTCCCCATTCTTAAACCATGCCTTCTTCTACATTATCATATTTGTCCTTTCTTGTCTGAAAGTAAGCAAGCTTATCCAGTGAGACCTTCTGCTAATGGGGAAGAGGCAGAAATTCGGAGAGATAAAACAAAGAAGGAACTATTCCTTCAACCAAAGTAAGATGCAAACCTTACACATAGCAATCTATAGGCAGATAAGCTGAGGTAACTTCATTTGTGTCCTGTAGCCGTAGCACTTTGGTGTCCAATTGATCTCAAAAGCTAAGCAGGGTCAGGCCTGGTTATTACTTGGATGGGAGACCTCCTGGGAACACCAGATACTGTAGGCTTTAGAAACACCTGAAAAACCCCTCTCAAAAATCAATCTGCCATTGAAAACCCTATGAATAGCAGAGGAGCACTGACAATAGTGTTTCACCTGTTGTATATAGGGTCGCTGTGAGTCAGATACAGACTCTACGACACCTAACAACAACAACAGCAACTTCATTTGTGTCTTAGAATTCCTGTTTGCTGTAAGTGTTGTAAATTGACAACATAGCTCTTATGTTGTTGTTGTTAGGTGCTCTTATGGCTGAATCTTAATAGACTGAGTCTTACTAGCTAAATCATGAAGACAAAATAAAATCATCGTTCACAGAAGTTATCAATAAAATCAACAACATAACTGTAGTGACAGAAACTACCATTTACTGAGAATCTTAAGCATCATAATCATTTTCACAAATTTACATGATTTATCCAGTTTAATGTAATATTTCTAAAAGGTATATATTATTCTTCCTACTTTACATTAAAGAAGTGAAAGGAAAAATATAAATACTATGTCTAGGTTACTCAACTACTAGCAAAACAAATCTAGCAAAACAAATGCATTTCTATTAACTCCAAAGCTTATCTTCTCATCACTTGCCAAATGGAGAATCACATATAAAATTGTATAACTTAGACATTTTTATACTTGAGTGTGTGATGTACATTTGTGTAAAATTACTCATCAATAAAATTAATAGACAAGCAAGC
>VMDO01031366.1:0-20815 GCA_007922755.1 Pedetes capensis
CAAGCACTCATGAATATTAGACATAATTTTTATAAAATGCTTGCCATAAAGGTGATGCTTTCAAAGTCATTCATTCTTTTGGGCTATGCCAATCTTATATCTCCATTATCAATTACAGGTATTTTTTCTTTTTTCATTCCTTTGAATCCTCCAAACTGTCAGATGAAAGATGTACTAACCCAATGTGCATCATATAAGTCTATTTTTACTTTGAAAGGATTTCCAGGAATCATGGGAGCAATCACTTTGGCCATTTTGGGATATCTACTGGGCTCTGACAATTCCTGCCAAAGAGGAGTACTTTATACTAATTATAAATAAACAGTGCAAATATATAACATGTTTCTTTTATTCTCATAGCTATACTTCTTAAAGTATTTGCAAAAATGGACTAGGCTCTCTAGACTTGTTTATTAAGACTCCTTAATATAGCCTTAAAAATCTGATGTACCTTAAGCAAATTTCTGAGAAATATTTTATTATCCAAAAGAATTTACATGCTGACTTAATTTTACATAAATTTGATGTGTGTATGTGTATATGTGTTTGTATGTATGTGTGTGAGGGGGCGATGGGATATAGCTTTGTGGAAGTAGGTCACTGGGCATAGGGCTTTGGAAGTTTTGCTTCAGACTCACAGTTCTGGTCACTGTACTCTCTGCTCCTGATCCTATATGATGTGAGGTTATCTGCTGCCTGTCCCAGAGCCTGCTCTGCTTTCATGCTCACTTTGCCACCATGCTTTCCTGACTCTATGACTAAAATTCTCTAATGTGGCACCCAATCATTCTTCCTATAAGTTGGTTTCAGTCAGATTTATTAGCCACAGTGACACACAAGTTGACTAACACAAAAAGTTAGTATTAGAGAGTGGGTTTGTTGCTGTGAAAAAAATCTGACCATGTGTTTTGTAGGCATTGGAACTTGTTTGTGGGAGGAGTTTGGAAAAGTTTGGAGATGCAGGTATGAGAAACCCTTCGTCACTATGACCAGAGTTTGAGGGGTGGTTCTCCTGGGCACTTGGAAGACCAGAATGCTGACGGTGATGAAAATAATAAAAACAGGTCTCGCAGGGTTTCAGAGGAAGATGAAAACTCTGTTAAGAATTAAACTAGAGGTGATTTGTGTTGCATTCTAGCAAAGAGCTTGTCTGTACTCTTCTTATGTCCTAGAGATTTGAGTGAGGCTGAATTTAAAGAAAATGGACTAATTAACTTGCTGGAGGAAATAACATGAGGACAGAAAGATATTTGGGGTGTGGCTTGTATGTTGGTTGCTACTTTTAGTCAGATTTATGGTCAAAAAGTGGTAGTACAGAAGGATTTGAGAAATTTTCAGTTTAATGGGAAAAAAAAGCCATGGATTATCTAAGGTTATTGGGGACAGGGCTGGTTCTGGTAAGGAGGCTGTAATTGTTGAAGAGATAAGTCCCATTAAAGAGTGCAATAGAAGAAATATCCTTGGGATAAAGAAGGAGTTGGCTAGGCCCCTCTCAGCTATGGTTCTAAGGTGTGGGACTGAAAAATCATTTGCAAGACCTTCCTATGAAGACAGAGTAGATGAAAGATGAGTACCTGTGGGGCACCCTTCTGCAAAGGAGCCAGCCAAGTAAGTTGATTTCTCCACCAAGATACACAGAAGCTACTGCAGCCATGCTCAAAAAGGGGACAGATAATGCTGAAGCTTGCAGCACATCTTGGCAATGCCCATATGGTGCTGGTTTTGCAGACATGCAGAATACAATAGTTACGGGGTTATGGATGTTGCCATGAAGGTTTCAGAAAATAGCCTGAGAAGACAGGAAGCCTGCAAGGCCTGGGAGTGTGTATCAGGGTTGGATTCCCTGCAGAGACCCCCTGAAAGGCTGATGTGTGAAGCTATAGGGAGCAGCCTAAGCAGCAATGGAGACCCCAGGATGTTGGAGATGCCAGTACGATGAAACATCTGCCAAGAGAAGCTGCCAGCAACAAATGGAACCAGCCTATGAGGGCCATGTGTATTGCAAATGGCAAACCTAGAGGAACAGAGATACATAAGCCTGTCTGAACACAGAAGGCAGGTACTAGATACCAGATGATGTCATCTATGCCAGATGCCAGGCATGAACCAACAGGGTTTGTTTGCCCCGTAGGGTATAGTCTTGCTGTGGACCTCCTTTTTGGAATGGAAATGCTTAATCTTATGCCATGGTGTATTGGAAATATGTAATTTGTTTTCTTATTCTTTATCTTTTGTCTTTTTTTTCAGGAGCTAACAACTAAGTTTGCCTTGAGTCACACTGGAAACATTAGACTTAGACTTTTGAACCCACTTGAAGTTGTTAAGACTGTGGGGACTCTTGAAGTTGGACAGAATGCATATTGCATTTGAGATGGCCATAAACCTTTAGGTTCCAGGAGTGTAGTACCATGGTTTAAATATAAAATATACTCCAAAAGCCATGTGTTTGAACTTTGGTCCCCAGGTGGTGGCACTACCCTGGGAAGTTATCAACCTTTGGGAGGCAGGATCTGGCTTTACAGAATTGGCTACCTGTGAGTGGGACTTTGGAGATTTTGTCCCAGGCCCAAAGTTCCAGTCTCTCTCTTTGCTGCTAATCTGCTATGATGTGAAGGTATCTGCTGCCTGCCATATGGCTTTCCCTGCCACTATGCTTTCCCTGTCACTATGGCTTCCTGCAGCTATGGACTAATCTCCTCTAACTGTAGGCCCCCCAAAAGTCATTCTTTTTACTCCTCACCCCTCTTTTGGTCAGGTTTCTCTGCCACAGCAATACATGACCTGACTAATACAGAAGAGAATGAGCAAAAGGTATATGTAAAAATAATGATCAAACATCTTCCACAGTTGAATAAAGTCATCAGGCTGCAGACACATGAAGTATTTCAAATCTCAAACAGGCAAAATACAATGGAAATATACCTTGATATATCAAACCAAGGGGGCTGGGATTTAGCTCAGTTGGTAGAGCACTGTGCTGCAGTCTCTGAGGTCTTGAGTTCAATTCCCAGCACCGCAAAAATGGGAGAAGGACCTGGCAATCCACTCCCAAGGCAATCCCAAAACAGTCAGCCATTGAAAACCCTATGAGGGTCGCTATGAGTTGGATACCGACTCGACGGCACCTAACAACTAACATACCAAACCAAGAGCAATACATTTTTTTCTTTGTCAAATAGAGAAAAAAAATACTTCTAAGAGACAAAGATACAAAGGTAAGAAAAAAAGTTCTCCCTTGAAGGAGGTATGGAGACCCTCTGCTCCTACCATAAGATCTGTGAACAAAATGAACATTAGTTTACCTGTAGGGGAAGGTCAGAAAACCTTCCTATCACTTGATCAGACAAGGGTACAATGCTAGGAAATACAGTCTGCTCTTAGGAGAGGAGTAGAAATTTGGTTAGGCCAGGATCTTGATACTGATAGAGTTCCCTTTGTTGTTGTTGTTAGGTGCTATCAAGTCAGGTCCGACTCATATTGACCCTGTGTACAACAGAACAAAACACTACCTGACACTGGGCCATCCCTAGCACTATTGTCTGTACTTCCCTGCTACTCATAGGATTTTCAATGGCTGATTGTTTTGGGAGTGGGCTGTCGGGTCCTTTTCCCAAACCTACAGCATCCAGTATTCCCAGTCTCTCATCTAAAGGCTAACCAGACCTGACCCTGCTTAGCTCCCGAGAGCTGATGAGATTGGATATCATGGTGTATGGAGTCCATTACAAAAGAGCAAAAAGCTCTCACCCATAACCAGCTACAGATATTAAGTAGAGATTTGCTACCATGATGGGTGGGGTTTAGTTAGAACACTGATTCTCTAGCTTTGGGTTTACAGAGCCTGACTAAAATTGAAACTGAATCAGGAAAACCAAGAATATCTCCACTACAACCACGAGCCTCACACCAAATAAAAATCAATAGCATCAATTTCGGGGGGGGGGGTAAAAATACAGAGAATGATATACTGCATTACAAAATTAATGTTGTGCCTGGTAAAAGATGCTTGAAGGAAAAACTGGTAAAATACTCTATTTTCTAGGCTCAGCAAGGCAAGCAGTAGCTCACTGCTAAAAGAATTTGATATCTGTGGTGCAGCAAAGGTAACCATAGCAACAATACCAAACCATCTCAACCTCCCACACAATTTGAGAAAAGAAGCACCCCATTTTCAAGTATAAATACTATTAATCCCAGTCTCAACAGTTCTTTTCTAAAATTTCCTGCAATTAATAAAAAATGTGTTCCAAAATTATCCATTAATATAAAAAGTATTAAAGCATTCAAAAGAATCAGAGCCAGAAATGACCAAGACTAAATCCATCAACCAAGAATTTTAATATGATTAAAATATTATCAAATATACAGTTAATCCTTGACTTACAGTAGGTCTACATCACAATAATCATGTGGCAATCAAGACTATCATAACTCCAAAATTCCCTTGGGCTGGGATTTAGCTCAGTTGGTAGAGCACTGTGCTGTAGTCTCTGAGGTCCCGGGTTTGATTCCAGCACTGAAAAAATGGGAGAAGGACGTGGCAACCCACTCCCTAGGCAATCCCAAAAAACAGCCATTGAAAACCCTATGAGGGTCCCTGTGAGTCGGACTCCACTCGATGGCACCTGACAACAACAATAAAATTCCCTTAGTCACTTAACTTATGGAAAAACATAGCTTAGTGATACAGTATGGTATTGGTTGTTTACGCTCACAATCAAGTGGCTGATGAGTAGCTGAGGAGAGAATATTGTACCTCATTTCACTTCTCTGGGAAAAGATCTAAATTCAGAATTTGAAGTACAGTGTCCACTGAATGCATATTGCTTTCACACCATCATATAATCAAAACATGATTAATTGAAATATCATAAGTTGGGACTATCTATCGAGCAATATATGACCAATACATAAACTTAAAGACTTTCATGAAAGCAATGAAAGCCATAAAAAGAATACAATCGAAATGCTAAAATAAAAAACACAACATAAAAAGGTGGATGACAGCTGGGTGCCAGGGTGCATGCCTATAATCCCAGCAACTTGGGAAGTGGAAGCAGGAGGATAAACATGATGAAGGACTGACATGTTTAAAATACTGAAAGGAAAACCAGAAAATTGTCATCTAGAAATCTGTTCCTAGTGAACATGTAACAAGAGGTTGATATCCAGAATACATAAAGAACTCCAAAAACTCAGTAGTAGTTAAAAACAGACAACAGCTTCAAAATGAAATTCCTCAAAAGAAGATATATGAATGGCCAGCAAGTATATGGAAAAATGCTCAATTAGTTATCAGGGAAATGCAATTTAAAACCACAATGAGAATTACCACCTTACCTTTAGTAAAAGTTGTTGTTGTTGTTAGGTGCCGTCGAGTCGGTATCCGACTCATAGCGACCCTCATAGGGTTTTCAATGGCTAAGTGCTTCGGGATTGCCTTGGGAGTAGATTGCCAGGCCCTTCTCCCATTTAGTAAAAGTAATTATTATTAAAAGACTAAAAATAACAAGCACTGGACAGTATATGGAGAAAAAGAATCCCTTACACATTGATGGTGGAAATTTAAATTAGTAAAGTCATTATGGAAAACAGTATGAAAATTCCTTAAAAAAAATTAGAACTACTGTATGATTTACCAAACCCACTACTGGGTATGTAGACAAAGGAAGTGAAATTTGTATGTCAAAGAGACATGTGAACTCTGTTCATTGCATAATAGCCAAGAAAGGGAAACAACCTAAATGTTCATCAGCTGATGAATGGGTAAAGAAAATGTGATGCATATACACAGTGGGATACTATTCAGTCATAGAAAACAATAAAATCTTGCCACTGTGACAACATGGATGGAACTGGAGATCATGGTTGTGACTTATAGTGACCCAGTGAATAATAGAACAAAACACTCCCTGACACTGTGCCATGCCTAGCACTATGTCAGTGCTTGTGGTGATCGTTGTTGTTGCTGTTGTTAGGTGCCGTCAGGTCAGTGTCCGACTCCTAGAGACCCTCATAGGGTTTTCAATGGCTGACTGTTTCCGGATTGCCTTGGGAGTGGATTGCCAGGCCCTTCTCCCCTTTTTGTGGTGCTGAGAATTGAACTCGCAACCTCAGAGACTGCAGTGCAGCACTCTACCAACTGAGCTAAATCCCAGCCCCATGAGGATCATTACAGTAAGTGAAATAAGACCAAAAAAAAGTACCAAATAATCTTACATATAGAATCTAAAACAGCTGATCTCATAGAGGTTGAGAATAGAATGGTGGTTACCAAAGTCTGAGGAGAGAGAGAGCAGAGTTTAGGGACAGGAAAAGATTGCCAAGTTACAATTAGACAGAAGTCCTGATGTGTTATTGAACAGCAGACTGACTATGTTGTTGTTGTTGTTAGGTGCCGTTGAGTCGGTATCCTACTCATAGTGACCCTCATAGGGTTTTCAATGGCAGACTGTTTCGAGATTGCCTTGGGAGTGGGTTGCCAGTTCCTTCTCCCATTTTTGCGGTGCTGGGAATTGAACTAGGGACCTCAGAGACTGCAGCGCAGTGCTCTACCAACTGAGCTAAATCCCAGCCCCTATGAGATAACAAAAATCTACTAAACATTTCAGAAAGCTGGAACAAAGGATTTTGAACACTTTCATTATAAAAATTGATAAATGTTTGAGAATATAGATGTTTAGCTTGATTTAAACATTATTCACTTTAAATATAATCCTTATGTTTCTATGTATCCATTAAAATAAATTTGATTAAGAAAGAAATCTATGCCCAAGGAGAACTTTCAAAAATTAGCTTGAAATACTTTTTTCAGATAAACAACACTGAGATAGTAGTCTACTGCCTACCGGTGCTAGAATGAAACATAGGGGAAACATTTAAAAACATTGGTTGGGGCAAAGTTTGTATTGGATATGATCCTAAAAGCAGTTAAGAAAAGGAAAAAATTGACAAAAAGGTTTGCATCTAACAAAAATCTTCTGCTCAGCAAAGGAAACAATCAACAGAATTAAAAATATTCTACAGAATGGAAGAAAATATTTGCCAAGTATTCACCTGACAAGAGCCTGATTATACAAATCATAGAAAGATTTTATCAATTTAACAGAAAAAAAACTGATTTAAAAATGTGTAAATAATATGAATAGACATTTCTCAAGAGAAGGTACACAAAGAGCCACAAATATATGAAAAAAAAAAAACTCACCATCTCTCATCATCAGGGAAATGTAAATCAAAACTGCAATGAGATATTATCTCACTCCAGTTAGAGGGGCTATTATCCAAAAGACAAAATACAACAAATGATGATGAGGATGCCCAGAAAGGGGAACAGCACTGTGAGTAGAAACGTAAGTTAGTATAGCCATCATGGAAAACAGTATGGAAGAGCCACAAAAATGGAGAAATAGAACTCCCATATGATCCAGCAATTCCATTGCTGGCTATATATCCAAAGGAATTTAAGTCAGAATGTCAAAGAAACATCAACATTTGCATATTTATTGCTACTCATAATAGCCAAAAAATGGAAGAAAATCTAAGTGTTCATCAACTGATGAATGGACCAGAAAGTGTAGTATGTTCTTCAGCCATAAAAAAGAATGAAATCTTATTATTTGTGCAGCATGAATGGAACTAGAGGACATCATGTTAAGTGAAATAAACCAGGTATAGAAAAAAATACCACTTGTTCTCACTCATATGTTGTTGCTGTTAGGTGCTATCAAGTTGGGTCCAACTCATAGCGACAATCAGAGGGTTTTCAATAGCTGATTGTTTGGGGATTATTTTCGGAAGTGGACTGCCACATCCTTCTCCCATTTTTGCAGTACTGGGGATCAAACTTGGGTCCTCAGAAAGTACAAAGCAGCACTCTACCAACTGAGTTAAACCCCAAATCCTCACTCACATACAACTGCTTAAATAGTTGATCTCATACAAGTTGAGAGTAAAGAGCAGGGAGAAGACAAGTCAGAGAAGGGTTGGCTAATAAGTACAAATATACAGCTATGTGGGGGATTAAGTTCTCTCTTCTATCGAATAATAGAGTGACTATAGTTAACAACACAGTTAGAAGAAAGGATTTTGAATGTTCCTGATGTAAGGAAATGATAAATATGCTACCTACCCTGATTTGATCAGTTACATACTATATACGTGCATTGAAATATCACATTATATTCTACAAATATGTACAATTATTACACAGCAATTAAATTTTTGAAAAATTAAAATAAATAGAAACTAGACAGAAAAGATAGAACTAAGTTCATAGGATGAAGAAGAAAGAAACTGAAACAGGAAAAACTTAAAAAAAAAACAAAATTTAGAGAAATTCAGTGAAACCAAAACCAAATTCTTTGAAAAGTTCAATAATATTGAAAACTATGTAGCCACATTGAGCAAGAAATGATGAGAAAAGACATAAATAACCACATGTGGAATTTTTTAAAGTACATCTATATACATCCCACAAACATTGATTAATATCTTATGTAAATAATTTAAAGAACTTATATAAAACAGTTAAATTCCTTAAGGTCAAAAGCTACTGAAATCTACATATGAAGGAATGTTGTTGTTGCTCTTAGGTACCCTGGAGTCAGTGTCCTACTCATAGCAGCCCTGTGTACAACAGACGAAACACTATTGTCGTGCTTCTCTACTATTTATAGGGTTTTCAATGTTTGATCACTTTGGGAGTGAGTTGCTGGGTCCTTCTCCCAAGTCTACAGTACCTGGTGTTCCCAGGCGGTCTCCCATCCAAGTACTAACCAGGCCTCACCCTGCTTAGCTTCCGAGATCTGATGGGATTGGATACCACAGGGCTATGGCTGCAGGCATATGAAGGAATAGGTAATCTGAAAATCCCTATCCATGAGGACAACTGAATTTATAGCTATCATTCCCCTCACAAGGAAAAATCAAAGTCCCACTGGCTCCACTAATGAACTCTATTTAATATGCAAAGATGATATAGTACTAGTTCCACACAAACTGTTCTAGAAAACAGAATAGAATGCTAAGCACATAATGAGGCCTGAATTACCCTGAGACCAAATGAAATATATTACAAGAAAAGAAATCACAGACCAATTACCTTCATGAATAGATACACAGACACTTAATAAATTATTAGCAAATATACTCTAATTTATAAAAACATAATACAAGGAGTACACACAAAAATGCAAGGTTGATTCGACACCCGAAACTAAATTAACTAGTGGGTTTCATTTATCAACAGACTGGAAAGACAAATGAATTGATCATCTCAAATGCAGAAAGGAAGGAATATAATTCAACATTCATTTATGGCAAAGACTTTACAGAACTAGTATAGAAAGTAACTCTTAGCCAAAAAAGTGTATCTATAAATAACTTCCAGCTAACATCATCCTTAATGGATAAAAGATTGAATGATTTTCTTGTAAGATTGAAGACATGACCTGTGTGTGCACCTGCTTACCATTTTTCTTCAGCTGAAACTTGTAGCCAAAGTACTAAGACCAGAAAAATAAGTAAAAGGAGTGTAAGTTGGAAAGAAATAAAATTACTTCTCAGGTGACATTATTATAAACAGAATATATAATAAAACATCTAGTGCTGAAAAGGGAGCTTGGCAAGGTTGCAACCTTCAAACCAATACATAAAGTATGTGTGTGCATGCATGTGTATGTTTGTGTTAACATCATTGATACTAGTGGAGTAGGAAATTCCAAGACATTCTCCACAAAATAATCGAGTTGGCAAAAACTGTCAGAATTAACTATTGACAAACTATGAAATCTAGTAAAATTTTTTCAGCGTGAAGGGGAAAAATTCATGAAGATGGAAGCTGCTACACTGTAGAAAAAGATGCTCACCTATCATTTAAAGTGCCTACTTATCACGCCTCACTTCCCAGACTGGTGGCAACTGTAAAGGTGACAGCCTACAATCCTAGTACAGATTGTTAGTGTGGGAAAGAGCAATATGACCCTTATTCTCAAGGAAAATTGGTTGATGTTTTCCATTTATCCAGCAGCCAACTAAAGTGTTGGTTCAAGGGTTTATCTTTGTTTTGTTTGACCAGGAGTCTTCATGGGGCTAGGATAGTTTGTCATATGGTTTACTGAATACATTAAAAGGCAAAAGTATTCATTGTAGCAGCCCCAGTCCCAGGATAAGAGTTGGGACAAGCAATGTACAGTCCAAAAAGATTGGGAAGGAAGCAGTTGGGAAAGAAGATATATTGAGGATAAGAGCTTTCAAAAACTCAGGTGTGTGCCAGAAAATTGAGGAAGCCATATGTATGTTCAGGGTTTGATGCTTATTCAGATAAGGCCTGAAGGGATCCTCAGAGTTCACTGGAGGAGACCTTCAGATTCTGCTGATTAGCAAGTGAAGGCTAAGGCAGAGTGGTACATGGTCTAAGTGTTGACCAAATATTCATCAGTTACTGAACAGATACCAAACTGTGGTACATTTATACACTGGGACACTCAGCAATGATGAAGAATGAGCTGTTCCTTGTAACAAACAAACTTAGATATAACACAGCAACAGATATAGGATGTCCTGAAAAAAGAGGACAGACAGCCAATCACCCTCAGGATCTGAAGAGCAACATATTACTAGCTGCCCAGGTTTCCTTATCACTTCCTATACTCCCTGAGGATTGGGCTTTAGCTCACTTGGTAAAATGCTGCTTCACACTCTCTGAGGACCCGGTTCAATCCCAGTACCACAAAAATGAGAAAAGGATATGGCAATCCACTCCGAAAGCAATCCCAAAACAATCAGCCATTGAAAACTATCAAGGTTGCTATAAATTGGACCCAACTCCAAGGCACCTAACAACAACAAATACACCCTGGGCAGGAATCTGACAAAGCCACCGACCAGGAATCACTAATAGTTACAGACAAAAAAGCTCCAAGAAAAGGCTATATAATTGAGATCTAGGATGACACTGTGTCAGCATTTCATAAAATATAGCCAGGCTGTATCTACAGAATGTCTCTAATCTGTTTAGGATTAATTTGTATCAAAATTTAATCCCAGGAATCCAAGGTCATAGTCACAGTAATTTGTGACCTCCTCTTCCTATAGGTGGTGGGCTTTTCCTATCTCTGGAGAACTGTGCTCCCCTAGCACTCTGCCCCCACCCAGTTAGGGCAACTATTGTTTCATGGAAGTTTTGTCATTTCCCTGCTAGAGACCACCACATCACAATAGTTTAAATCCATGTTGGAAAATTGGAGTTAATATCAAGTGATACATTTAGGGGATGTCAGAGTATTTCTGGGACTTGGAGATGAATTGAGGGCAGAGATGTGAAGAAGTGTCTTACTTTTGTTTGCTATCATTTGGTTACCATACTTTAGTTCTATGTTGTTGTTCCTGTTTGTTTTTGTTATTGTTAGGTACTGTCATCAGGTCCAACTCATACAGGCCCTCTGTACAACAGAATGAAACACTACCTGTCACTATTGTCAGTGCTTCTCTGCGATTCATACTGTTTTAGATGGCTGGTTGTTTCAGGAGTGGGCTGCCAGGTCCTTCTCCCATTTTTGTGGTTCTGGGCATTGAACCCAGGGCCTCAGAGCACAGAGCAGCACTTTACCAACTGAGCTCAGTCCCATCCCCCTTTGGTCCTATAAGAAAGATTGTACTGAAGGCTGCATGCTTAAGTACTGAAAGTTGGAGTTTCACTCCAGAACAGATTATTTATAACTTCCAATATCTCCATGTACTGTGGCATAAAATCACAGTGAAATTTGAAGGCTCTTCTTTGTGTGAGGGCTACTTCAGAGTTCTGTAGGTACTCAAAAGTGATATTTAGCAAACTAGAGCTGCGTCTCAGAATGTGAAGTATTAGTCAAATGGTACCCAACGGCAGCTGACAAAATGAAGATGACCTCATCATGATAAAGTTATTTAGCATACAATTACGGCATAAGTATTTAAAACAAAATTTTCTATTTGAACTCTTATTAAAATGTAGCCACACTAGTCTAAAGCAGGTGTCCACATCCTTGGAGCACTGATGTGGTCATTCTGTCTCAGCCAAGCCAAAGATTGAACACTGATGGAAAATCTATAAATAAAAATTTAAATGCAGTACATTTTTCCCTCTTCATCTTTCAACAAAGAACAAATGTGGGTCTTTTCAAAGTATGTGGTGATAGTGATATTTTTTTACCCATAGGAGGAATATCATGTAAGACAAAGGCAATACACACAACGTGCAAATAAAAATTTATCTTGGATCCCAGGAGAGACCTGAGCTGGTATTGTCAAGGACCTTCCCTCTTGGGTCTTGGCAGAGATGTAGGAAGTCTTGATACTCTATAAAGTCCTCAGAATCCAAAGGTCTAGGCAAACTGATATGCCCAAGGCTACCGCGGCATTCCCCAGGAAGGTGATAGGGGCTCTGGCTCCAGGCTGCTGGATGAACCGGCTTGGGGCCTCTTTGGACTCACCTGTGGCCTTAATGCCCAGGGTTGCCCTCTCATCTACCTCTGGCCATCAGCTTGACAGCAGTGGGGTAATCTGTGCCCATTTTCTCCTTCTAGTTTTAGGGAGTGGGTTCCTCACATCTATTCAATACCTGAATCCTTTTCTTCTACTTCTTCCTATTTTAGAGTCAGTGAAGAATTTCTGTTTTCATTCCTACCCATGGGAGGCTGCTAAGCCAAGGTAAGTGTCCCCTCTCACTGCATTTTTACTATGCTTGTTGTTGTTGTTAGGTGCCGTCAAGTCGTGTCTGACTCATAGCGACCCTTATAGGGTTTTCAATGGCTGATTGTTTCGGGATTGCCTTGGGAGTGGATTACCAGGTCCTTCTCCCATTTTTGCAGTGCTGGGAATCGAACTCAGGACCTCAGAGACTGCAGAGCAGTGCTCTACCAACTGAACTAAATTCCAGCCCTTTTACATTGCAGTCAGCTCTATTTCAGGCCCCTATGGCACAGGATATTTAACCACGAAGTGTCTAACGCCTCTTCTTTTCACCTGCTCGAAGCCTCAGCAATCAGTCAGAATTATGTCATCACCTTCTGAAATCCATGTGCAGCCTGTGACCCCTCCTCCTCCTTCTGAGAGGCATTCCTTGGTGTCATATCTGAAATGAGCTCTCTGAAGTCGGACCCCAGCCTTTAGATCCCTACCATGCTCCCTGACCACCCTGTCCCTCAGAACACTGAATCTTCTGGCCAACTGGTTTGTGATGGTGGCTAAAATACTGCTGCTGTCTTGGCAGGGATGAAGGTTGTGGTTTCAGGGCATTTAAATCACTTAGAACCCACCTTTGTACAGAATCCAGGTGAAATGAGAGAGAACGTATGCGGATGGCACATGAATGGAGAGAAGATGGGGTGTTTGATTCCAGATCAGTGATAAAGTCTGTTTGAGTATGCTGTAGTAGCGTTCAAAACTACTATGAGCAAATAGGCTCTCGAGATTTTACAGTAAAATAATATATAATATAATTATATAATTATATAACATTATACTACTATATATAATATGTTAACATATAATAATACTATAACGCCCCATCAGTATACATTAGCTAGTGTCTACAAACCTTCATTTAGTTGGTGAGGAAACAAGGAAGTCTCTAAGTCCCTGTTTTCTCTTGTCTTCTCTCCTCTCTCCTCTCTCTTTCTTGCTCTCTCTCTCTCTCTCTCTCTCTCTCTCTCTCTCTCTCTCTCTCTCTCATCTTCTTCTAGGAATGCACAGTTACTTGTATGAACAAGTATAGCTAAATATGTTCATCTTTTTTTCTATAACAAACATCATTAGCTGGAGTGATTTTGCTCTTCATTGTGTGTGTGTCTTTAAAGTATTTGTTACGAAGGTGTCTTCTTCTAATTCATCTATCACTTTTCAATCTCTGACTTGACAACCCTGTCTCATCCAAATCCATCCTCTTTCATCAACACACAGGGTATAATATGAGGTTATTATCATTCACTGGCAAACCTTCAGTGATTGCTTATTGTCTGTCCTGGAGAATGGCTCATAAACTCCTTGTTATTGTGTATGAAGGGCCCTCTGGTCTGGCCCTTGACAAATCTCCCTTCCTCTCCTTGTGCCTTCCATCCTTTTTCTATTCATATGCACAATATGCTGCTCACACACCCATTAGGCCATTATGAGTTGCTTTCCCGAATATGCCAGGCAGTTTCTGTGCTCTGTGCCTTTTATCACTCTGATTCATCCACTTAAAATGCCTCTTCTTCTCATTTGCATTTCTGAACTTCTCCAATGATTATCTCATCTCTGAATACATTTATCAAACATTTCTGTTTATTTCTGTTTGTGTGTCTGATTGAATATATTCTTGTGCCATATTGTTTTATTTATTTATTTTTACTTTGGGCTCATCTCTAATAGTCTGTGCCCATAATGACATTTTGGTGGAATTAGAGAACATTTTCTAAAATAGTCATATATTTTAAATGTATAAAAATGGTTGTTGTTAGATGCCATCCAGTTGGGTCCAATTCATAGTGACTCTCATAGGGTTTTCAATGATTGATTGTTGGGAGTGGACTGCCACTTCCTTCTGCATTTTTGCAGTGTTAGGGATCAAACCCAGGTCCTCAGAAAGCAAGGGGCAGCACATACCAACTGTGCTAAACCCCAACCAGTGTAAAAATGGTGGTGGGTCCAAACTCTGACATTCTTTGTCTGTGTGTGTGAGCTTTGTGGTAAAGGGCATGTCTCTATATCTGAGCTTCAATATAATTCTGATTTTCTTGTTGTTCTTAAGTGCTGTCTGGTCGGGTCCCACTCATAGCAACCCTATGTACAACAGCATGAAACATTCCCCAACACTGTGCCATGCTTGGCACTATTGTCAGTGCTTCTCTGCTGTTCATGGGGTTTTCAGTAGCAGATTGTTTGGGGAGCAGTTTGCCAAGTCCTTCTCCCTAGCCTGCTGCACCTGGTATTTCCAGGTGGTCTCCCATCCAAGGGACTAACCTGGCCTGACCCTGCTTAGATTCTGAGATCAAGTAGGATGGGATGCCAGGGTGATATGGCTGCAGACCACTCTGATTTTATCATTTACAAACTTGGAAATGTTACTTCATATGTTTGAACCACAGTGTCTTCTGTCAAATTACAAGAACAATGTCTTCTTAGCATTACTTCCTGGGTTCAATAAAATCTTATATGAAAAGTATTTAGGTCACTTCCTGGCACATATGAACTGTTCAGTAAATTATTACTAGAGGATATTATGGACGTTAAAAGTCACCAAAACCCCACCCTTCCAAAGTCTTGTGCATTGCCATCTCTGTAACTACAAGAAAATGGCTGTAAAAATCCCAAGATTTCCTGCCTTAGAAAATGGCAACACCTAAATGTCATAAGGCATTTATCTGAGATTTCTCTTTGGTCTCTTCTTCTCCTTCCCCTTCCATATCCATCCATCATCAGTTACTGGTAAGAATCTACCACTGAAACGTACCTAAATCTACCAGCTGCTCTGAAACTGCCATGCTCAAGGCCACTGTCTCCTTCCCGGGGCGGCCTCAACTCACCCCACAGCTCCCACCCTTGCCTCTGCGTAGCCCATTTTGACATGCCAGATATCCTTCCATAATGTGATCAGAGCGTGCCCCGCTCACCTTCAATCTTTCCTTGCTCCTCACTGTATTCAAACCCAAATTTCAGTCCCTTATTAAGATACTTGCCTGCAGCCATACCACTGTGGCATCCGATCCCATCAGATCTTGGAAGCTAAGCAGGGTTGGGTCTGGTTAGTTCTTAGATGGGAGACCACCTGGGAACACCAGATACTGTAAGCTTGAGAGAAGGACCCGGCAACACACTCCCAAAAAACAATCAACCATTGAAAACCTTAGGAATAGCAGAGAAGTACTAACAACACTGTTTCGCCTGCTGTACATTGGGTGGCTATGAGTCAGATACTGACTCAACAGCACCTAAGGACGACAACAATTAAGATCCTTGGGGCCCTGTCTTCTCTGACCCTGCCTCCCTTTCCTACCTCTTTGGAGCTCCATCTCCTCCCAGCACAACAGAGCAACTGTGGCCTCAGCATATCTCTCTGCCCGGGTCTCCAAATCGCTCTCTGAGCAAATGTCACCTCTCCAAGGATCCAAGGGACAGTCTCACTCTTAAGAATGTAAGGCTCCTTAACAGTGAGGTCCACACTTGTGGTGTTTCCCATAGCACTTCCTACTTCCTCCAACTGGCTTTTATTGTTCTCACATTGAGTAAGAGCCTCTTCCATACTATTTGTCATTTATAGTTTATATAAAATATCATTTGCATTGTCTTATTTGGAGTTTGCTCAATAACTGCATCAGCTGAACACATTAATATTCATATTTATGAACAGGGAAACTCTGACTCATGAGGGTAGGATTTCAAGGTCACATTGCAAATCAGTGGCCAACTGGGAACTGGAATGAGGCCAGGTCTTCCATACTGGAGATCCCAGCTGTACACATCTCCTCTTCTCAGATGCCTCACAGACTATGACAGGCATCTCTATGTCCAGCCATGGTAGAGGAAAGGAAAGCAGTAGTGTGGGAAGGAGGAGTGAGTTGTAAGGAAGAGCTTCCAGAGTTGAGTGGGTGATGGAACAGGAAGGCTGGTATATCCTTGAGGTTGGCACTTGTAACAGGGAGTCCAGAGGGCTGCTAGTTTACTTTGGAAGTGTCTAGGAAGGCAGTGCAGGGTATTAGACAGCACATGGCTTTAGACTTGGATTTGAATGTAATTTCTATTCTGCTGTCAGTAGAACTTGGTAAGCTATTTCATACTTCTCTGAAACCCAGTTTCTTCATCATTAAAATGAACTTAATAACATAAACAAAGATTCTATGAGTATTAAGTTATATTATGTGTATAGTATATATGGTTCATGATCTAATCTGTAATATGCTATTAATACATAACTGTTCTGTGCTGAGCGTGTTGGTGGTTGTGTTAGGTGCCATCAAGTCAGGTTCAACTCATAGGATTTTCAATGGCTGATTGTTTCTCGGAATTGATTTTGGAGTGGATTGCCACATCCTTCTCCCATTTTTGTGGTTCTGGGGATGGAACTCAGGGGATCAGAGAATACAGAGCAGCACTTTACCAACTGAGCTAAACCCCAGCCCCAGGTATGGTGGCACACACCTGCAGTTCTAGCCCTTTGAGAGGGTGAATCAGGAGGATCACAAGTATGGGGTCAGCTTGGGCTATATAATAAGACCCTGTCTCAAAAATAAGCAAACAAAACTCTTCTGTTAATGGTTGTCAGAGACAGCATGGATGAAAGATGTTAACCGGACCGTGGATTCTGACAAAATGATTCTTTCCCCCTAGGAGAGCTAAGCACGGTGTCTTCAGAATGGAAGACAAGAACCAGACACGAGTCACCAAATTCATTCTGGTGGGCTTCCCGGGGAGTCTGGGCATGCGTGCTGCAGTGTTCCTGATGTTCCTCATGGCCTATGTCCTCACAGTAGCGGAAAACGTGACCATCATCCTCTTGGTGCAGCAGAACCGGCCCCTGCACAAGCCTATGTACTTCTTCCTGGCCAACCTGTCCTTCTTGGAGACCTGGTACATCTCTGTGACTGTGCCCAAACTGCTGGTCAGCTTTTGGTCCATGAGCAACAGCATCTCCTTCGCTCACTGCATGACACAGCTGTACTTCTTCATTGCACTCATGTGCACGGAATGTGTTCTTCTGGCTGCCATGGCCTATGACCGTTACGTGGCCATCTGCCGCCCGCTCCACTACCCCACCATCATGAGTCACGGGCTCTGCTTCCGCCTGGCTCTTGGTTCTTGGACCATCGGCTTTGGCATCTCTTTGGCAAAGATCTACTTCATCTCCCGCCTCAGCTTCTGTGGCCCCAATGTCATCAATCACTTTTTCTGTGACATCTCTCCAGTACTTAACCTGTCCTGCACAGACATGTCCGTAGCTGAGTTAGTGGACTTTGTCTTGGCCCTGGTCATCTTCCTTTTCCCACTCTCAATCACTGTCCTCTCGTATGGATGCATTCTGGCCACCGTGTTACGCATGCCCACAGGAAAGCAGAAGGCCTTCTCCACCTGTGCATCCCACCTGGTAGTGGTCACCATCTTCTATTCAGCCACTATCTTCATGTATGCCCGACCCCGAGCCATCCATGCCTTCAACATGAACAAAATCATTTCCATCTTCTATGCCATCGTCACCCCGGCTCTCAACCCTTTCATTTATTGCCTAAGGAATCGAGAGGTGAAAACAGCTTTGAAGAAACTGGTGTATTGCCAGGCCTCTGGCTCCGATTAGTCTGTTACATCTAATTAGAAAGAAAGGGCTGACTGATTGCCTGCTCTGCCTCCCACATCCTTTCTGCTTCAATGCCTTGGCTGGAAATTCATGGTGTTAATAGGACATCACCACGTCTACACCAATCTCAGGCCCCTGTCTGTCTGTGCATGTGGTCTCTGCTTGAAGGGAATACCAACTCTAAAGAGAGGCAGAGCAAAAGAATTCTCTTTGCTTTGTGACCCAGTAGGGAGTTTCTGAGATTGTGAAGAAGTTCATAACTGAGTTAAGTGGGATGCGAGGTGATGTATGATTTAGGCTGCTTTAGATCAAGCAAGCATTAACAGCTATGAGCCCAACGGATTTGGTGGTGGTTTTGTGATCTCGCGTCTTCCTGACTGTGTCAGAGGTGGCAGCTCCTCCCACAATCCCTTCATGCTCTGGAAATCACCCTTGATGGCAGAGACTCCATGTTCCTTCTCTAGTCCTTCTATGACTGTGAGCGCCTACTAAGATGTATCGAATCCCTTTCAGCTTCAAAGAGAGTGCTTTCTTTTATCTGTGAATGCAGCATACTTTGTACAATTATATCTTGTCTTCTGATACAGTTTATACAGTTGCCTTTCATTGAGTTTCATATTTCCCTTCACAATGTTTGATCTCACAATGTTTGTTTGTATCCTATAATGGATGAGCATAAAAATTCTGATAAATAAATATCATGAAACACAATTTCTGGAGGAACATGCCCACATCAGACCCCTTTTCTTCTGAACCCAATGTCTCTCAATTCTCTTCTTTTCTTTTACTGCTCCTGGTCTCTACTCTTTCCACACTCAACTCATTTTTGGATTAGACAGAGATTTTCCTTCCAATCCACATTGATTCTCAGCTCTCCTATTTATTTGACACCCTATGCACGTACATGGAATGCAGCCCTACCACTGTGGTTACCAATCCTGTCAGATCTTGGAAGCTAAGCAGGGTTGGACCTGGTTAGTACTTGGGTGAGAGACTACCTGGGAATACCAGGTGCTGTAGGCTTGGGAGAAGAACCCAGCAACCCACTCCCAAAAAACAACCAGCCGTTGAAAACCCTATGAACAGCAGAGAAGCATTAACAATACTGTTTCACCTGTTGTACCTAAGGTCGCTACGAGTCGGATCCCAACTCAAAGTTACCTAACAACAACAACATGCACATACACAAGACCTTTTTGATTGAAGTCATAGATATGCCCACCCTTGGTTCACAGCCTTGCTAATGGCACAGGGAGCTCAAGTTTCAGCTGCATACAATATAACAAATTCATAATGAGTGGTAATTAATTCTTTTGAATAATAGTTTTAAACAGGAGCACTCATTGCAATTCACAACAGTTCTTCTAAATATAACCACCACTTTCAAGAATTTTTCTCATTCTTTTGCAGTAAGAAGCATGAGGTCCATTTAACAAACAGCCAGGATGGATGATGAGGGAAGCAAACAACACACTCCCACAGACAGTGAGGAGAAGAGTGAGGTCAAAGCCCCCCCTCTCCTGACTCTGAGCCCTGGGTCCTTTCTTTAGCACTGAGGTCTCCCTAGGGAGAAACATCCTTCTTAGATGCCAACCATAGAGGCTCATTGCGAAGGGATTTGGATGAAGTCATGAATTCCTATACCAGGAGCAAGTCAATATCGTAAAAATGGAGAAACATAAAGTATAGATCCCAGGAAAGAAAAGAAACAAGGATGCAGAAAAGTACACCTCAAATTAGATAACAAATATACAAAAGGAAATGGTGCTTATAATGGAAATGATTCAGTGTTTGCTCCTGGGATGTACTTTGGTCCCTTAATGAAACAAAGAAGTGGTTATGAATACATTTATATTTAAAACCTAGAGAAACTCAAAAGGAATTGTTTTCTTAAGAACTCAGATGAATCAACAATGATGGCATAGTCTGATTGGAATATTAAATATGTGCATTAAAAAGACATTTGCAGTAGGAATCAGGATATGAAAGACTAAGAACTCTGACAACAATCTGAATTTTAACCCCAGATAATACTTTTACCATGTGACCTTGGAAAAACTATACTGTCTAAAAAACTATACTTCTCTTATTCTTGTTTTATCTATTCTTGTAAAACAAGAAGAAGAATTCTTAGTCTGCCTGACTTGCACATGGATTAACTAACATGATCCCAAAGACTTTGATCATCCCATACCTGGGACAGTGCAAGATCTAAGAAAGCTGCCTATTGGTTAGGGTTTACCTGGGAAAATGAGTTGGGATGGGTGTGCTCTCTCCTTTGTCCAAAACCATCCTACTCTGACTGGGCTCTGTGTGCATAATATAAGGGGCTGTTTGTTTCTTTATTATTTCCACAAGTATCTGGGTAATGAGAGTGTTAAAGGAGAGTTTCTTGGAAAATTCTATTGAATTGTGTTTCAAAGAACAAATGAAAATCAGTAATGCAACACTGTTTTCTTTGTGAAGTGAATTCCTGATTGCATAGCCTAAGCAAAGTAAAAGGTACATCTC
>VMDO01031367.1:0-20183 GCA_007922755.1 Pedetes capensis
TTTTAGCTTGAGCCCATTGTTGCAGTTACTATGTTTCTTCTTATTTTGAGTCATGCCACCTCAGCTGAAGGAGGTCCCATGGGTTTTATTCCATTGCTATCATTAAGGTTGACTCTAATTTGAGAAGGCAATTTTTCTCAGTCATTTCTTGAATGCCTTCAAGCCTGGGGGACTGGTTTTCCAGCACTATATTTGACAGTACTTCTCTGCTATTCAAAGGGTTTTCAATGGCTAATTGTTTCAGTAGTGGGCTTCTGGATCCTTTTCCCTAGTCTATCTTGGTCTGGAAATTCAGCTGAAACTTGTCCATCATGGGTGGTTCTGCTGGTATCTGAAATACCAATGGCATAGCTTTCAGCATCACAGCAACATGCAAGCTCACATAGCACTACAAGCTGACAGACACATGGGGGAGTGGAGGTCTTTTGCAACAGTTTTTCCCAATGCAATATGCCTTTTGATTTCTTGATTGCTGCTTCCAAGAGTGTTGATTGTAAATCAAGTAAAGTAAAATTTTGAACAGTCTCAATCTTTTATCCATTTATCATAAAGTTGTGTACTGATACAGTTGTAAGGATGTTTGTCTTCTGATGTTGAGGTGCAATCCATACTGAAGGCTGTGTTCTTTGATCTTTAGTGAATGTTTCAAATCCTCTTCATTTTCAGCAAGCAGAGTTATGTCATCTGCATAATGTGGGTTGTTAATGAGTCTTCCTCCAATCCTGATGCCATGTTCTTCTTCATGAAGTCCAGCTTCTCAGATTATTAGCTCAACATAGAGATTGAAGTGCAATGGTGAAAGGATAGAGCCCTGACTCACAGCTTTCTTGACTTTAAATCAGGCAGTGTTTCCTTGTTCTGTTTGAAGGACTGCCTCCTGGCCCATATACAAATTCATCATGAGTACAATTAAGTTCTCTGGTATTCCTATTCTTTGCAATGTTATCCAAAATTAGTTATGAGCTACACAGTCACATATATTAAGGTATGTTCCTTAAATTCCCAGATTCTTCAGAACTTTTTATGATAAAATGACATTGAATTTTGTCAAAGCCTTTTCCTGCATCTATTGAGATAATCATGCAATTTCTATTACTGAGTCTGTTGATGTGTTGTATTTCAGTTATTGATTTACGTATGCTGAACCAGCCTTGTGTTCGTGGAATGAAAGTCATTTGTTTGTGGTGTATAATCTTTTTTATGAATGTTATATTTGATTTGCAAGTATTTTATTAAGGATTTTTGCATTAATGTTCATCAGAGAAATTGGCCCAGAGTATTTTTTTTTTGTTATCCTTATCTGGTTTTAGTATTGGGGTGATACTGGCTTTGTAGCATGAATTTTTAAGTATACCTTTCCTTTCCATTTAATGGAATAGTTTGAGGAGGATAAGTATTAATTCTTCTTTAAAGGTTTTATAGAATTTAGCTGTGAACCCATCAGGATATGGGTTTTTCTTTCTTGGAAGGTCTTTATTACTGCCTCAATTTAATTACTTTTTATAGCTCTGTTTAAATTATTTATTTCCCTTGGATTAAATTTTGGTAGGTCGTAAGTGTTCTGAAATTTATTCATTTCTTCTGTATTTTCATTTTTTGCAGTGTAAGTTCTCTAAGTAATCTCGGATGATCTTCTGTGTTTCATTGGTATCTGTTGTTATGATCTCCCTTTCATCTCTAATTTTATTAATTTTGGTCTTTTTTCTCTTTTTATTGGTTAGTTTTGCTCAGAGTTTATTGATTTTTAAAAATCTTTTCAAAGAACCAACTCTTGGTTTCATTGATTCTTCATATTTTTTGTAGTTTCTATTTCATTAATTTCTGCCTTGATCTTAATTATTTCTTTTTGTCTGCTAGTTTTCGGGCTGCCTTGTTGCTTTTCTAATGCTTTAATGAGTATTATTTAGTAATGTATTTGGGCCTTCTCTAACTCTTGGATGTAGGCAATTTTAGATATGAATTTTCCTCATAGAGCTACCTACTCACCTTTCAATGAGCAAATAACTGATTAACTCTTAACATTTATCAGCTGTGCCTGCTATAAGTAGCTGCTACTTGGAGAGAGAGTATAGAGGATATGAAGGTGGAAAACAGAAACCTAGGTGTTGAATTCCATGAAATGACCATCCATGGAGGCTCCACCACGTGCCAGGGGCCAGGAACACAGGAAGCAGGAGCATACAGTGCCTGCCTCTCCTTAGATTTGCTCCAGTCCAGAAGAGATGTAAATGGACATGTCTCAGTAAGTTGTGTTTTCATTTTCATTTATTATAGAAACTTTTAAATTTCCTTTCTGATTTATTTGATTAACTATTGATTTACCAGTGTGTTAATTTCAATGTATTTGTAATATTCTTACAGTTTATCTTGCTATTGATTTCTACTTTTTTTCCATTGTGATCTGACATGAGGAATTATTTCTTTTTTGTGTGTTTATTAAGGCAGTTCTGTGAACTAAAATGTGGTCTATTTTAGAAAAAGTTCCCTATGGTGCTGAGAAGAATGTATATTCCACATCTGTTGGATGGAATATTCTGTAGACATCTGTTAAGTCCTGTTGGTCTATGGTGCTAAGTCCATGGTTTCTTTGTTGGTTTTTGTTTTGATTATTTCTCTATTAAAGAGAGTGGGTTATTGAGGTTTCCCATTATTATTGTATCTGCATTCAGGTATTCCTTTATGACCAGTCATGTTTGTTTTATGAAGTTAGATGCACCAGTGTTTGGTACATAAATATTTACTATAGTTATGTCCTCTTGTTTGTTGCTTTTATTAATATGATAGTGGCCTTCTTTGTCCCTTATGAATAATTTAGGATTGAAATCAAGTTTTTCAGACAACATATAGCTACCCCTCTTTTTAATTTTTTTTTTTTTGGCTTCCTCATGCTTGGTATATCCTTTTCCAACCTTTTATTTTCAGTTTCTTTGTTTCCATTTGAAAGAGGTGAGTCTCTTGGATGCTACAAATGGAAAAATCTTCTCTCTTAATCCAACTGACTAATCAATATCTTTAAATGAAGAATTAGGAGCAGTTCCATTTAGTGTTATTATTGAGAGGACTTTGGTGTTTTGCATAATTATGTTCATTGTTTTTCTAGTACTGAGTGGTGCTTACTTTTTACTTTGTCTCCCATTCAAATTAGGGTTTTGCTCATTTGTGAAGGTGGATATCTTTACTTCTTTCTTAGCTTGTACTTGTTTAAGTGTTTCATTCATAGATTCTATTTATTCCTGTGGCGTGCAGCTGTACCACTGTGGTGTCTGATCCTGTCAGATCTCAGAAGCTAAGCAAGGTCTGGCCTGCTTAGTACTTGGATGGGAGACTGCCTGGGAACACCAAATACTGTAGGCTTGGAAGAAGGAGCTGGAAACCCACTCCCAAAACAACAATCAAACATTGAAAACCCTATGAATAGCAGAGAAACCCTAACAATACTGTTTCACCTGCTGTATGTAGGATCCCTATATGTTGGACACTGACTCGATGACACCTAATAACAACAATTTATTCCTGTGGTCTGGCATTTGGTTTTGTCTTTCTTCTTCTGCATGAACACCTTGGATTGGTGGTTATGATTGGTTAAGTTTGGGTTTATCCTGGAAGGTCTTTATTTCTCTATCTATTTTAAAGGATAATTTTGCTGGAAATAGTATTCTTGATTGGCAGTTATTTACTTTCAGGGCTTGAAATATATCATTTCATGATTTCCTTGCTTTTAGGGTAATTGTTGTGGCTGGAATTTAGCTCAGTTGGTAGAGCACTGCTCTGCAGTCTCTGAAATCCCAGGGTCAATTTTCAGCACTGCAAAAATGGGGGAAGGACATGTCAATCCATTCCTGAGGCAATCCCCAAACAATCAGCCATTGAAAACACTATGAGGGTCATTATGAGTTGGACACAACTCACTGGCACCTAACAACAACAACAACAAGGGTAACTGTTGAGAGGTCTAATTTTCTTCTGATGGACTTACCTCTGTAAGTGAGCTGGTGTTTGTCTCTTGCAGCCTTTAAAATTGTTTATTTGCATTGTAATTTTAACACTACAAGTTTAATGTGACTTGGAGAGAATCTCTTCTGGTCCAATGTACTCAGAGTTTTGGATGCCTCTGTTCTTTCGGTATTATTTCTATTCCTAGGTTTGAGAAGTTTTCAGCTATTATTTCATTGAGTAGTTTTTTCATGACTGTAGTTTTAGTTTTGCCTGCTTCTTGGATACTCTGGATTATTATGTTATATTGCTTCATCTTGTGTCATAATTCTTGGATGTTGTGGTCACATTCCTTTACTTTTTTCTCTTTCTTGGTGTCTGAGTAAATTAGCTCTTTGATGTCATCTTCTGTCCCTGATGTTCTATCTTCTGCTTGATCCAGTCTGTATTAGTTTCTATTATGATTGTTATTTGGTTGCATTTTTCAATTCCAGCATTTATTTGATGTTTTTCAAGATCTTAATTTCTTTGCTGATCTTTTGTTCTAAGTTAGATACTTTTTTATTAAATGTCTCAATCAAATCCATCTGGTTTGTTGTGTTTTCATTGATGTCACTTAAAAGTTTTGTAAGTAGACCTTTAAATTCTTTAGCATTTCAAGCATTTCTGTGTCTTTGATTTCAGTTATTGTAAGATTATGGTTGTTTAGGGGGATTCTCATCTTTCTTTTTCATATTCCTTGTGTTTCTAAGTTGGGTTTTAGGAATCTCTTAGTATGCTTATAACTTCTTGATTTATTTGGGGGTCTTCTGGGTAAATAGCTTTCTTTTGAAATCTTGATCCCTGATATCATTCATAGTGGACAAGTCAATCTGGTGCTATAGTAAAAGCTTCAACCAAAATCACATTTATAATTACAGTTAATCTAATTTAAAGCCAGGAACTACTTAAGAAATTACCTATGGAGAGTGATTTGGTAGGGATAGTGATAGTTTTGAGGTTAGATATTGAATGTAGTAAGGATATTCATAGCAAACAGATGGAACTTGGAGGACAGGTGGGGAGGAGGAGTACAAAGAACATAATTAAATAGGAGTAAGAAAGAAGGGTAGTCAGAAAGAGGAGTGTTAGAGAATAAGAAAAAGGAAGACAAAATATAAATTTGCTTGTTCCCTATAATTATACGTGTGTGTGTGTGTGTGTGTGTGTGTGTGTGTGTGTGTGTGTGTATGGCTGGGATTTAGCTCAGTTGGTAGAGCGCTGCGCTGCAGTCTCTGAGGACCCGAGTTCAATTCCTAGCACCACAAAAATGGGAGAAGGGCCTGACAATCCACTCCCAAGGCAATCCCGAAACAGTCAGCCACTGAAAACCCTATGAGGGTTGCTATGAGTCAGATACCGACTCGACGGCACCTAATTATATATATATATATATATATATATATATATATATATATATATATATAGTTGTTGTTGTTAGGTGCCATCGAGTCGGTATCCGACTCATAGCGACCCTCTGTACAACAGGGGATACACTATTGTCAGTGCTTCTCTGCTGTTCATAGGGTTTTCAATGGCAGATTGATTTTTGGGAGGGGGTTGCCAGGTCCTTCTCCCAAGCCTACAGCTTCTGGTTTTCCTGGGCGGTCTCCCATCCAGGTACTAACCAGGCCCGACCCTGCATATATATATATATATATATATATATATATATATATATATATATATGGCTTGTTCCCTGTATAAAATATATTATATATATATTATATATACAAATATATATATAATGTAGCTATACAAAAACTTTTGAGATGTATAACAAATACAAACCTGACAGTTCTTTCATTTTCTTTTTAACAAATAAATTTGACATGTTTTGAAAGTATTGTTATCAAATAACTGGGATAACATAAAATAAAAAATGGTTAAAAATTTGACAAATGAGAAGAATGTAGAAAAATAAAATTTAAGGAAAGACAGCAAAAGAAAGGAAAAACAAAAACCCAATCCCTAGAATTGACTGATTCTGTTTAGGTGTCTGTCACCCAGGTCCTTCTTAGTAAGTCCTGTCTATACTCTGGATGTTGTTGAATAGGAGACACAGCCTTCATGCTCTGCTGCCATTGTAGATTGATTCTGCAGTGTGAGGGTGTGCTCTTCTGTTCCCTCAATAGGCCTACGGGTTGATCTTTCTTTGGGCCCTTTCAGCCTACAGACTGTCACAGTCCTCTGCCCACTGTACCACCCCAACCCAGAGAGGGGAATAAGTCTTTGCCACCCCTCACCTCTGTGTGTGGTTCTTTCTTCCCAAACTGGTCCCTACTGATTGCCAGTCTCACTGGCTCCAGCTGCCAAGCACAAACTCCAAGCTCTGGTTAGGCCGCCTGCCAAGTCATATGTCTAGGGGTACCCAGCCATGGCTTATTTCTTGGGCTAGGTTCACAGCACACAAAAGTTTTTTGTTTGGGAACTAGGCTGGCTCCATAGCCTTCCTGGACACAGTGTCTCCTTAAGTGCTATGGCCAATTCTGGTGGAAGTAAAAGTGAAAATAGCTATGGCTATCCCATGGCCTGAAATTGCATGCATGTCTGTTCCACCCATGGGTGCTGTGGTGCAATCAATATTCCTGTCTTCAGAGCAAAGGTGCTGGTTCACTTTTTTTGAGTGGAGCACTTGTTTCCTTTCAGATCACTGGACACTATGTTTCTCTGGCTGATCATGCTCACTCCATCTTGTTTCACAGGTCTTTTGTTATCTGCTACTGAGATTATCTTCTCACCTTCTCTTTGTTTTTGCTATTTTTCTCTATTCAGGACAAAGTCTATACTTCATTATTTTAACTCTTCTATTTCACTCATGTCATGGAGGGAGCTTTTAATCTACCACCTTAACCAGCTATTTTATTCTTAAATATGTATTCAAGGATTTTTAAAATTGGTTGAGCATTTTTTTCTTTTTTGAATTGCCCCATTTCTGTAGAGCTATTCTTTACCTGAGTAATTTGTAACAGTGGAAGAGAAGATATTCAATTTCCATTTTAAGTTATAGTGTTTGGTCTTTGAGCCTATCAACTATTTAACTAAATAGGACATTTACTTTTTAAATACCATTGAGGTTAAAGCTAATTTTCTTCTCATCTCAATTGTTATTTTATAAAGATTTTTTTTGTCACTGAAATAAGTGTTTGCTGCTTTATCAGGAATCCTATTTAACCTGTTGTAACTTTGGTCAAAAGCAAAAAATATAATTCTTTCAATAAATAGCAGTCAAAAATAATAAATCCACGAAGGGAGGAAGTGAATTAGTTATAAAGCTTATCTACTTAGGGCTCAATGTTCTATACATATTAAGTAATTCGATTACAAGATGTGTTAGTGAGTACTAATGGCTTAAAATATTATTTATTCCAAGTATTACATTAGGATTTTAACAAGAAATTTCTAGAGACTAAATATTTGATGAGTAGGAAGTTTATGCATATAAGAAATATTTTAGAGACTTTTATTTCTCCTCAGTTCAAATATCAGGAGCTTTACCTGGAGATGAGAATTCAGTAAAGAACTGGCCAAACTTTAAGTCTTTAGATGATGAAAACAAACAAGAGTAAAAATCCTATAGAACATGAAAGTGAAAAATAAGGTTATATATAACAGAATTCAAAATTCAAGAGAAACATTTCAAGCACATGAAAGTCCTAGAAGATTTAAGTGAAATAGTTTGTAGTCATTAGATTCTAACTTTTTAGATTCATATTGCATGATCTTGAGTAATTTAAAACTCAGCCCATTTCCGAAGGACATATTCCAGAGATGTTATAAGTGATTAAAAAAAAAGAAAAACACTGAAAAATATTCTGGTCGTCTTAGGAAAATACCATCCAGAAACTTTCTGATTCTCTTTTGTTACATATCCTCCAATTCTTCCTAGTGGAAAATGACTCAAGAATCACATGTTGTCCAAGAAGTAAAATACATTCTGCTAGTATAGAATTCTGAGTTTGTATTGTCAAAGGCTCTGATTTATTTCTTACAGGGATTGGAAAGTTCAATGAAATAACTGTGAGAATGAAAAGAAGCCTGCGAAGTTCTGAGGATAGTGTAGGTTCAATTGGGACAGGTGACCATAGCATGTAGAGAACAAAGAACATTCATAAATTATGGAGGAATTTTTATCAGGTAAAAGTGTGTCCTGTTGTTTAACATGTTATCAAGAAACAAGGATTTTTCTATCTTTATACTCTGCTTGTTTTCTTCCTTATACTTCCTATCTCTTGCCACAAATCACCACTGCAGCTCAGGGTACTACATCTGAATTCTAGTTAGGAAGAGGAAGGTGTGAACACCAGCAACTATATCTATCTGTTGCCCTTTACTCAAGATAGCATGAACTTTTCTAGATCACTTTCTTCCTGCCACTGAGTAGATTTCTGCTTTTATCTCATAGGTTAGGACAGAGTCATATGAACACAGTTAGATGCATGGGAGTATAGGAAGTGCATTTTTACCTGAGTACATTGACTTCACCAAAAAGTTAGGTATTTGTTGGCAAAGAGTAGGAAAAAAAGAATAAGAAGTTAAATAGCAACTACAGGTGCTGCCTCATACTCAGGGGCATTTTGAAAAGTTGTAAGTTATCAGCGGAGGTCTTCATATGTCCACTCAATAGAGTTAAAAAAAAAAACACTCCATTTAGTTTTTGCTAGGAAATATGTAAATTTTGAAGTTTCAAAATTTCATAGAAATTAAAAGTATTCTGAGTTTAGCAAAACTATTTTCTGAAGATAATAAAGTTAACATTTTAAGTATGTGATAAGAAAAAAATGAAAGGAAAAATGGACCCAAATATCAAAAGTTAAGGATACTTATTTACATTTTTTCTAATGAGATAAAAAACTATAATTATCAAAATTTTAACAACATGAACTGTACAAATATAGTATGTTTGAAGCAGATACATTCAATAAAGCATTCTGAATAATAATATAAAACTTTCTGAAGAAGTTAATGCTTATGTTGAATAAACTTTTATATTGAATCATCTCTAGTACTTTAGGTATAAAATTTTGAACATAGTAACTGTTCAAAATTTCAAATATGTTTCACTTGCAGAATTTTTGATGATACTTTTTACTAAAATTTACAAAGCTGAACAGTTAATATTTTCAGGTGTGGATACAAATATATGTTTTCAGCTGGTAAAACTTAAACATTTCTTAATTTTAGTTGAAAATTGCTTACCAAACGCTTTACCAAAAATCCTACAATTATGATCACCCAAGTCTAATATTTAAGCTTATCATATTTTAAAAATTTGTTATAGAAGTTTGGAAAATATAGGCAAGTGAGAGAAAATAAAAATTGCCCCTAATCCAATATATATTTTGTATTTGGCTTTTTTTCCCCCTGTTATTTTACTTTTTTAAATGATAATTCTGATAGCACCCTTTATTGCCTATTTACTATGTTCTAGGTCCTGTGGTAAGAAATTTCAGGTGTTTTGTTTTGTTTTGTTTTGTTTGGTGGCAGGTATCAGACCCAGAGCCTTGGTTGTGCTATCATGCTAGACAAGTACTCCACCACTAAGCCACCCCCAATCCTACATTATTTCTTTTAATTTTTAAAAATTTCCTTGTTGTAAGTATTATTATCCTCATTTATACATGATAGAACTAAAGAATAGAGAAATTTAAAAAATTACCATGTTATTCTGGGCAACCTGAGGCTGGATAAGACAAGAGATTTATTGGGGGAGATTCCTGTGAAGAATAGAGGGAGAATGAGAAGGCAGGGAGAGCCTTCAGACACTTAAGAGTGGAGAGGGGTGCCATTTGCCATTATTTTCAATAAACACATTCAGAAATTATTGTTTCTAAATTTTTAATTTCACCACTTACTTTTAAGTGTACAATGTTTGCTATATTTTGTGAGAATCTAAATATATCTAGGTGGTACCCACTGCCTTCAAGTTGCTATTAAAAATTAAGCCAAGATTAAGATTAAGATAAAGCTAAGATTAAGATGCCTACAGTGGTAGCCCTGTGGCATCTGATCCAGATCTTGGAAGCTAAGCAGGGTAGGGTCTGGTTAGTACCTGGATGGGAGACCGCCTGGGAACACCAGAAGCTGTAGGTTGGGGAGAAGGACCTGGCAAACCCCTCCCAAAAATAAATCTGCCATTGAAAACCCTATGAGCAGCAGAGAAGCACTGACAATAGTGTTTCCCCTGTTGTACAGAGGGTCGCTATGAGTCGGATACCAACTCGATGGCACCTAACAACAACAACAACAAGATTAAGATGTTATAAAAATTGAGGTTTAAAATATTCTGATACCCAACTGTAGAAAGAGATTTTAAATTATTCTGGTTTAATAAATTAGACTTTCTACAGCCTTTGATTTCAGTGTCAAAATGTAGTAAAAAGTATAGATGTTAAGATGTCCTTTCTTGTCCATCAGTGACTCTCTCTCCATGCTGCTGGCATCAGAATGGATTAAAAGACTTTCTCTGAAGTGCTTTGATTTGGAGTAACATTGATTGTTTCCTTTCTGACATTAGTTTGTGAAGTTAGGTTGGGACACACTTTTCCCTGAAGAGTTCCATATCCACATATGTTTCTCATTATATGAAATCATTCAGTGCATGAAGGGTTATCATACAGAGAGGAGTGTTGAGTAGTCCCTATTGCCACGAATGACAATAACAACATGTGCACTTCAATTGAAAGAGAAGAAAGGATTTGGCTTACCTGTGGGGAAGTCTTTATTGTTTAAACCCGTCTGTCTTAGAGTAGCATGGACCTACTGCAGTTAATAAAAAGGGCTAAATGCTTCTTGGAAGTTACTGTATGTCAGGCACTGTCTTAAACCCTTACCTTTAACCCATTGATTGTTAACAACAGTGCTATAAAACTGATGTTATTAATCTTACTTTACAGACAGGGAAGCTGAAGCACTGTGGATTTTTCTAAAATATCATACTATATCATATTGAAAGCTTAGATAAGATTAGTTGGCTAAACTTAATTTACTATTGGTTAAAGATCATGCTGAACCTCCTTGAAATATTCATCTTCGTTTCCTGTATCATTCAGTTGTGCTTTGCTTTATTTTCACTGTTACCATCTGCCACTGGGCTATGATCTCATCAGGTTTCCAAGCCCAGCTGAGTTAAGTCTTTTAATGGCTTTCATTGTAATGGACTCTAACAGTGTAGAAATGCATTGTCCTGAATTACAGCTGCTTTGTGCAGTGTCACCTCTCATAGCAGTTTTTCTTATTTTAATATGATATATAATGTCTTCCCTTTTCATTTTAGGGTGTCTTGGTCCTGTATGAAACAGCTTTTAAAGATCCTTAGTGCAAGATTGCATGGTCAAGTAACCCTCTAAATGGTTTCAAGTTACTCTAGACAACACAGAACACAGTGAAAAAAAATCCATTTCTTAATTTTCTTTATACCAGATTTCTTAAACCCTAATCCTTTACTATCTTCATTAGAACACAAAAGGCAAGTTTAAAAAAGGGTGTTACTAGGCTTCTTCTGGATCTATTCAATCAAAATATCTAGGCACTGTGGATTGAAACCTGTATTTTAAATAAGCATCACAGGCTAATCTTACTGATGTCTGAGAACCAATGTTTTACTATTTAGATAGATGCCTACCTCCAGAAGCAGTAATACCCCAAGAAGAATGGTGGACAAGAACATGCTTTGGAACCTTTCTAAGGAAATGGGCTTATGTTTTAAGATACTGTAGTTTACAAATAATTAAACCGATATGACTACCCATGGATCCAGCCATGCAAGGGGCCTGTATGAAGTAAACTTATACAGTAGGGACATTTGATATGCCTTCTGCTATTGAGACGACTTGGTGCAAAATTCCACCCAATTGAGATTTCATATGGGATGATCTTATCAATGTTAGACTGCCCCAGGAAAAAGTGGATTGTTAGGTCTTAGTTTGAGATATCCTGGCTGAAAATTTATTATTGTTTTGGTGCTTCATGGAACTTGATTCTATCTCAGTGGTGGAGGTGATGAACCTCTGAACAGAAATATAGATGCTAAGAAGTGTTTCCATGCTTTTTTGATTTCCATGTCATCCCTAAAATAACCCAATATCAATCATTTGGCTTGATTTTTCCTTGCCACCTCAGGGATTTTAGCAAAGAGCTATTATAAAAACTCGGTTAATAACTGCTATTCAGTACCAGCAAATGATGAGAGACCATCAGCAACAGAAATAGTACAATTTTCATTTTATAAAAGAGTCCAAGTCTCTAGTGACTAGTTATGTTTATTTCTGCTATTTTTTAATATTAAAAGGGGAAAACTGCAAAATCAGAAGCCTAATTTATACGGAGGGCTGGAGGTAAGCTCAGTTGGCAGAGTGCCACTCTGTGTTCTCTGAGGCCCTGGATTCTATCCCCAGCACTGCAAAAATGAGAAAGGATATGGCAGCTCACTCCCAAAATAATTCTGAAATAATCAGCCATCAAAAACCCTATGAGGGTTGCTATGAGTTGGACTCCACTCAACAGCACCTAACAACAACACTCTGTATGGGAAAAGCCTTGAAAACTGATACTTGGACATCTTGTACTGAGAATGCCTCTGGAATATTTCTTTAAAATATTAAGATCTTTTTATTTTCAGGATGGTGCACATAGGTATGGGATTTTTAGAGCCAACTAGCTGAAAGTGATTCAATGAATGCAACTTACTGAAGAAGGTTTGAAAGTACTCCACCCAACTCTTTCCAGGAATTTTTAAAATTAGTTCAGTGAAGTTAATAAACAAAGGAAAAGTACATTAAAGCCATACTAAGTATTTAGATTGCAAAAAAGAATAATGACATGGAAGAAAAATGCTCAAGAAACATATCCTTCATTTCAGTTGCAAGTGTCTAACATTTTATTTAATTTTATGGTCCTCAATAAGAAAGAGAAAATAGCCTTTTTAAATCTTTCTATATCTTCCAAACCTATTGATTTTCATATTTAAATTTGGGATTCCTATGAATATACCTTTGAAGGCTCTGCTAATATGCATATACCTTGCTATTGAATCAGAATCAGGAAAATTATGTTTTGAAATTGAGGTTATTGGATATATAGGATAATTTAGCACCAAATCATGTAAAGTTTATAGTTAGATATTCACTAATCCAAAATGCATAGTTACGATCAAGTGCAGTATTGCATAATTGGAATACAATTGAAATAAAAGCTTATGAAACTCACAAGGCAAGTCAAGGTGAAGTAATCCATACTTTTCTGCAATCTTTGTTGTTGTTGTTAAGTGCCATTCAGTTGGTATCTGACTCATAGCGACTTTACATACAACAGGCGAAACACCATTGTCAGTGCTTCTCTGCTATTCGTGGGGCTTTCAACAGCAGATTGATTTTTGGGAGTGGGTTTTTGGGTCTGTCTCCCAAGCCTATAGCACCCTGTGTTCCCAAGTGGTCTCCCATTCAAGTACTAACCAGGCCTGACCCTCCTTAGCTTCGGAGATCTAACGGGATTAGATGTCACAGGGCTATGGCTGCAGTACCTACACTCTTTAGCTTTCTTTTATTTCTTCCTTTCTTTACCACCAAACACAGTTTTGAAAATCTACCCCTATCAAACATTTCTTTCTAGGTGCTGTGTAGCCACATAAGGAAATGTCCCCTGATTGTGACATCTAATCTTTTTTTCACTCTTCCTCATTTCTCAATGTCATAATTATAAGCCAGCTGTTCTTCACAGATATACCTACTGTCCATTTGTCTACCTGCCCTCAGCTTTGTCCCAATGCCTATATTTCTTGCTGCCTCTCTTGTTGCTGTATCTCCTCCACTCCGTTACTTCCAGTCCCACTGTATTCAGTAATGCAGAGGTACTCTTCTACCCAGTGAGCAAGCACCCTTTATGCCTTTACTTACTCTGTTTCAGCTTTATCAAACACAACATCAATATATACTGTCTTTTCCTACTTTCTTCCAATGCTGAGGACATCTTTTGTAGTTTCCATTTTACTAAAATTATTCAAATTAAGACATGACCAGGGGAAACTTAAATCAAATAATATTTTTTCACCCCTTCTTTCTGTGTTTGATAGTGCTAGAGACAGGCCCACCTTGGCACAGTCACACTGTTCTTGTTTTTCCATTTATTACTTTGTGTATTCTTAAAATTTCTTCTTTTCTGGCTCCTCTCTTGACCTGATTATGATAATTTTTGGAGGAACTTCTTTTTCCTTGGGATACTATGCTAATTTCTTCTGTGAGCTTCTCATATATTCAAGTACTTCCCAATGCATTACATAACTCTGATATGTACTTTCTGAAATTCTGATTTATAGCCACCAGTAAAAATTCATTTTTTCACTCTAAAGTATCTTGAATAAGCAGAAACCTCACTCTTATTGTCCATGCTTCCCACAGCACTTACTTTTTCCCCAATTCTATAGCCTCTGGAATGTCTTCAGCTCTTTACTTCCCTCCACAGCTCTTGCTTGTTAATTTAATCTATCAAATTCCTTTCTGTCTGATTTCCACACTCCTTTTATGGACCTTGATTATAACATAGCTCCTCTGATTCAGTAAAAATATATTGATATCTGTTAGGAATTGTTTTGAACATTATAGATAGAGAGATGAAGATGACATAGTCTCTGCCCTCAAGGTGTTGGACAAATAGAGGGGCTGATTGTTGTTAGGTGCTGTTGAGTCTGACTCATAACAAACCTATGTACACCAGAATGAAACACTACCCAGCACTCTTCCATGCACACAGTCTTTTTGTTTGAACTCAATGTTGCAGACACTATGTTTCTTCTTACTTTGAAGAAACATCAGCACATCAGCACATCAGAAAAGGAGGTCCCAGGGGCTTTACTTCATTTGTATCATTAAGGTTGACTCTACTTTGAGGAGGCAGCTCTTCCCAACTCACTTCTTGAATGCCTTCTGACCTGGGGGACTCATTCTCTGGCACTATGTTTGACAGAGCTTCTATGCTATTCGTAGGGTTTTCAATAGCTAATTGTTTTGAGAGTGGGCTGCTGAGTCCTTCTCCTAGTCTGTCTTAGTCTGGAAACTCAGCTGAAACTTGTTTACCATGGATGGCCCTGCTGGAATCTGAAATACCAGCAGCATAACTTTCAGCATCAGCAACATGCAAGCCCCCACAGAATGATAAGCTGATAGACACATAGGGGACCGGGAAAGCACTTTAAACATTTCTGAGAAAAGATTCAATTTATGTTTTATGAGGTAGATATACTTACCCTGATTGAATATTATACAATGTCTGCCTGTGTTGAAATATTACATGGTATTCTCTAAAAATGTGCAGTTTGATGTGTCTATTAAAAAAGACTCAGTTGGAGCCAAGCATGGTGGTACATGGCTCTAATCCTAAGGACTCAGGAGACTGAAGCAGGAGGATCATGAGTTCAAGGATAGAGGCAGCCAATGTAATTTAGTAAGACCCTGTCTCAAAATAAGATAATAAAACTGGACTGTGGGTGCAGTCTAGTGATAGAGCACTTGCAAAGTATGTGCAAGGCCCTGGGTTCAACTCCCAAGTACTGCAAAAACCAAAACAAAAACAACAAATGAACAACCCCCTCCAAACAATAAACAAACAAGCAAAAATCAGTTGGCAAAACAAAGTGATGTAATACAAACAAACAAATTAACAACAAAAAAAGCCAGCTACTTCTCTGTTTAGGTGCAGATTATAAGTCTACTTGGAGGAAATTTTACTTGCCTTGGAAAGAATACCTGTAATTTTAGGAACTTGTATTGGTGTATTAATATAACACAGTCACTCATTTTTCCAGGGGAAAAAATGATAATAACAGCTTAAAGTAGTCACCCTTTCCTAACATCCCTGAATTCAAAGAATAGGGCACTTGAGAGAAGAGAGAAAAATATGATTAGGAGTCAGTGTGTCATTTGGTGGCAAAGAGACCAAAATATCAACCCTATATTGTGTGTGTTCAAAGTTATTAGAACTTCTCTGATTGATTGACATGATTCCAACTGAGGTTTGCTGGCAGGAAAAGACATAGAGGGACCAGCTACCTGAGTTTATTTAGGACTGAAGGATTTCCAAGATGCAGGATGTTCAGTGCTAAAACTGACAAAGTCTTGGGAAAACCAGAATGAATTGATAACTGTTGGTTTGAATACAAATGTCCCCCACAGGCCCATGTTTCAAAGCTTGGTCACCAGCTGTTGGTGCTATTTTGAGAGGTTGTGGAACTTTTAGGAGGCAGGACCTACCTGGCCAAAGTAGGTCTCTGGGGCAGGCCCTTGAAAGTGGTACCCAGTGATAGAAGCGTAGTTATTTCTACTTCCTGGTCCATCACGATGTGAAGAGTCTCCTCCACATGCTCCTGCCAATGGACTGCACTCCTCATCCATGCTGTGCCTGCTGCTATGGACTGACCCTCTGAAACCATGAACCAAAATAAACCTTTCCTTCCTTAAATTATTTCTGTCAGGTATTTTGGCCACAGCAAGTAAAAATAACTAATATAGTAAGACTGTCATGAGATGTTCATTGGGGAAAAGGCAAATCTGGATTATTGATCCAAGGTCATTGCTGTGGTTTACAAACTTAACTGCCTTCAGTGGTCCTTGAAGGTAACAGAAACATGTACAAGTGCTGAAATACATATATAATACAAGGAAATGTTGGGAACTATGGAAAGTACAAACCCTCAGGTTTAGTTTGTGATGACTGTCTTAACAAAGTACGACCAATGGGGCTCAAACAACATACTTTTATTGTTTCATGGTCCTGGAAGATAAACATCCAAAATCAAGGTGTCAGCACCTCGGATTTCCTCCAAGGGCTCTGAGGAAAGATATATTCCAGGTCTCTCTCCTTGTCTTGGAGATGGCTGTCTTTCTCCCAGGTTACTTCATATCATATTCACTCTAGGCTTATCTCTGAGTCCAAACTTCCCCTTTTGTGAGAAAGCAGTCATAGCATTGGGGCCCAATTCAATAACCTCAGTTTAATCGGATTACCTCTGTAAGACATTATTTTCAAGCAAGGCCACATTTTTAAATACCAGGGGTTAGGATTTCAACAAGTGATTTTTTGAAGTATAAAATTCAATGTGTACCATTCATCTTAAACAATGTTTAAGTGTGATGGCAAATAAAAAACATTCCCCATGTGACCAATAGTTCATTCTCACTGGCTACCTACATCTTTCAGCTAGGACCCACAGCCTAAGTTTCAAGAATCTCCTAAAATAGCACTGGTCTGGTCCTGTACCAAGGGCCTTCTTCAATTTCTTAATTCACTGTCTTTCTAATATGGCTCTCTTCAACTTCAAACCAGAAATGGCATGTCAAGTCTTTCTCATGCTTTACCTCTCTCTGCCTTCCTTTTCCGGGCTGGGATTTAGCTCAGTTGGTAGAGCACTGCACTGCAGTCTCTAAGGTCCTGAGTTTGATACCCAGCACCGCAAAATGGGAGAAGGACGTGGCAACCGACTCCCAAAGGCAATCCTGAAACAGTCAGCCAGTGAAAACCGTATGAGAGTCGCTATGAGTCGGACTTGACTCGATGGCACCTAACAACAACAACAGCCTTCCTTTTCAGCTTTCCTCTTTTGCCTGGAAAGGGATGATATGATTAGACTAGGTCCACTTGGAAAATTCAGGACAATCTATCTTAAGGTCAACTAGTAGTAAGGTCAGCTAATCCAACTAATTTGTAACATTAATTACATGTTCAAAGTTCCTTTTGCCAAGCAATGTGATATATTCATGAGCATGATATTTCATCACACCCACGGTCACTGGGATTAAGACAAGAAATGTCAGGGTTTCATTTTTAGAATCCTAGTGACTTACAGCCCCTTTGGCATGAGCATACTTCTCAGACTATTGGACAATTTAGGGGGCAGGGAGAGAGAGATTGGGGGAAGAACTTGTCAATATGGATATGTAGTGGTTTGAGTGATTAATTTTAATATTAAAGAGAGATAATTCATCCAAATTAATTAGTACAGACATATTTCTATAACACAAACATGTTGTTGTTGTTGTTGTTATTAGGTGCCGTCCAGTCGGTATCCAACTCATAGCGACCCTCATAGGGTTTTCAATGGCTGACTGTTTCGGGATTGCCTTGGGAGTGGATTACCAGGCCCTTCTCCCATTTTTGTGGTGCTGGGAATTGAACTCGGGACTTCAGAGACTGCAGCGCAGCGCTCTACCCACTGAGCCAAGTCCCAGCCCCCTAATACAAACATATTGATTAATTATTTGGTGCTAGCCTACTTCTAGGTACTAGAGGTTGAAAAAAGAAGAAAATGTTATGGCAAAGAGGTAGTACATTCATATAAGGCCTTCTTGACCATTGTCAGGACTCTGGGTTTTTATTATCAAGTAAGATCTTTGGAGGGCATGCATGGAATGCCATGGTTAGCTTTACATTGTTAGAGGACACAGATTGGACTTCTTCTAGAAAGGTGGAGCAAATAATACTTTACTCCTTTTGCTAAATACAACTGAATGTCCAGAAATTACCTATAAAACAAAGATAAGTCTCTAAAATGTGAATCCAATTATCTAGGGACCCTGGGACAAAGGGAATGACATGGTGGTAAATTTTCTGTGATTCATATTTGCCTCATATTCCTGAAACTTAAAGAAGTCAGCAGTTTGAATAGGCAAACAGGCAGGGACAAAACAGCCCCCAGAAAAGCCTCCTTTTTCTAGCCAAAAGAACAGGAAAGGCGCATCCTAATAAGATAGAAAACTTTCAGTAACAGATATTCTTCTCCAAAAACACCATACAAAGAAGCATAGTTCCATCCTTTCACTTCCCCTGGCAGTCTAGGCTGGAAGGCTTAAACTTCCAACATTGCCAGGTTGTAATGAGATGTTCCTACACTTCTGCTGGGATGTGTCATAGAAGGCTATGAAAGGAGCAAGGACTTCCATCCCCACTGAGAGTAATAAGGTCTCCATCCTTTAATATCATGGGAGACCACATTGTTAGCATAGATTCTATTCCATCCAGCAATAAAAAGGCTTCTTTCCTTTCCCTGCTGATGGGTGTCAGAGGAGGCCTGTGTATAGCAATGACTTCTACCACTGCTCTTTGATATTGAAGTTACCTCTTTCAGGTGTCAGTAGAAGCCATGAGGTTCATAGTAATGAGGCTTTCCTGCCACCTGAGACTGAAATGTTAACCATCAATTTGATATATTGATGATATGCTGGTTGAACAGAATGAGCATAAAGAGGCTGGCATGTTAGAAGGCTGACAAAGACACATTAAGAAACATGATGTATAAAGTGTTTAGGGGTACTGTTGTCTCCTGTTGGTATTGGAGCTCTATAATTGTTGTTGTCAGGTACCATCAAGTCAGGACTGACTCATAATGACCCTATGTATAACAGAACAAAACACATCCTGACCCTGTGCCATGCCTGGCACTGTGTCAGTTCTTCTCTGCTATTCATAGGGTTTTTGATGGCTGATTATTTTGGGAGTGGGCCTCTGTGTACTTCTCCCAAACCTACAGTACTTGGTATTCCCAGGCAGCCTCCCATCCAAGGACTAATCAGGCATGACCCTGCTTAGCTTCTGAGATCAGATGGGATCGCACACCAAAGTGGTATAAAGTTTTAGGTGTCTTGTTGCCTCCTGTTGGTACTAGAGTGCAATAACAAGGATCTATAAGTCTGGAAAACAAAGCATGGAATCAGGATTGGCTACACTTACTACCACCCACAATGATGAGCTGGAGGGGGGCTCTCTGTCTCCTGTCTCTGCAACTCTAGGCTCTATGAAGTTAGAGGTCTTGGTGTCCAAAGGATACTCTTTCTAGGAGAGACAAAAAAGTTCCCATTGAACTGTAACCTTGGCTACTACCTGAGAATTTGAATTCCTTCTGTCTATGGACAAGTAGAAGAGAAGAGTACTCAATATTTTCACAGGAATAATTTTTACCAATAAGAAGGAGGAAGTAGAGTTGCTAGTAAACAAAAGAGGCTAGTAGGAATAATTATGGAACTCAAGTTACTCACTAGGATCCCTCTTGCCTACCTGTATCTTTTTTTTTCTGGTACTGAGGGTTGACCCCAGGGCTTTGCACTTGCATGCTTTGCAAGTGCTGGGCCACTGAGCTGCACCCACAACCCATTTTTTGTTTAGTTTTTTGAGACAGGGTCTGCCCAAATTACATAGACTGCTTCTGGTCTCGAACTTGCAATCCTCCT
>VMDO01031368.1:0-20201 GCA_007922755.1 Pedetes capensis
TATTCTGTCATTTCTACCAAAAATAAGAATCCTATAACTCTAGAACTCTATGAGGCCTTAGAAAGCAATGAATCCTAACTTCTTATTTGGTTGTGAAGGAAACAGATGAAAAAGGGCTAAGTGGTCTGTTAGGACTCTGTAACCTAGATCCCTAGTCTTCTCCTTACGGGCACTTTCTTCTATGATTTGGTTACAAAATCACAATTTCATTGCAATTCTGAAGTAAGACCATAAATCACAACACTACAGTTTTTGAAAGTTCAGTGCTAACCACGCTACCTTTTTAAAAATAATTATAAATCACGGTTCCAATATTGCAAGGTTAAGGTCATCTTGGCCTCTGTATATCTGTTGATATCTGGAGAAACATTTCCAATGTAGCATCTAAAACACATCTTTTGCTTTTATTTTCAATCCTTAAAAGAGCTTAGCAGGTCAAAAGTGAAAATAAAAAAAACAAATAAATAAATAAATGGAAAAGAATATTCCATTGACAATTTTAAAATGAAAGGACAGCAATATGGCTTCTTCTATGCAAGGATAAAGTCAAAGCATGTGTTCTCTGTCTCAAGACATTACACAATATAAGCCAAGAAACAGAGTAGTCAAAATAATTTTAGTGCTTATATCTGCTATCTTCGGAACATCTTTCTGGCAAAAATACCTCAAGGAATATTTTCTGTAAAAATACAAATTCTTTAATGACATTAAAGTATAATCAATGACTAGACATACAACCTGATAGCTTATACTAATAAGACATTAAATTTCTCCATTTTTGATCATTTCTACAATCAGTTCTTGAGTGCTTGAGGAACTCTTTCCTGAATTTCAGAGTATGGAGTCCAACTCATCCATTTCTTTTGGAGTATCCTTTCCTTTGATTTTAAATAATTGCAGTATATGTACTTTGAAATTAGATTTAACACCATAAAGATTTATAAGGCTAGGGATTATTTTAAGAAGCTGTGGTGGCTTTAAATTATATTAAAAATATTTTGGTACTTTCCTCTTCAAAAATGTGGTGGCTACTTCTGCTCATCTTCAGAGTAGGTTATATTTAGGAATTCACTTCTAATGAATAGAATGAGGCAAGAGTGACAGTGCAGGATCACTTATCAAGGTAATTATTCATTTGTAATTATCAATACCATTGTAGAGTTTTAAGCAAGAAAGAAACGTGATTGGATTGGATATTGGAGAGATTGATATTTTTTACAAGGTAAATTGGTATATGTCATCATTCTGCTTAGAACCCTTCAAGGATTATCATTGCCTTCATAATGAATTAAAAATTCCTAAGCTAGTTTATATATTGCTCTTGATCTCACTCCTGCATATCTGTTTTATATCTTCTCAACTATCATCATTGTCCATTATAGAGCTATAGTGGTCATTTTATTTTCCTCAACAAGTCAAACTGCATCCTAAACTTTTCTTCTTACTAATCTTTCTTCTTCTATAATTTAGGCCCAAAATTAAACATCAGTTCTTTAAAAGGACTGTTTGGTTTGTACTCCGCAATGTCATGGATCCATTCTTTCTCTTTTACAAACTCTATTCCTATGTTGCTCATAGTGCCTGTTGCTATCAGACATTTTATTGATTTGTTTATCATTTATTTTCTCTCACTTAAAATAAGGTCTACACTGGCATACACTTTATAATTGTATTTACTCTTGAATCTATATGACTCAGAGAAATAGGTCCAAAGTTACTACTCGATGGCTGTTGTTTAATGAGTTAATCAAAAATGAGTGACAGTTGCATTGTAAGGACTCAATTCCTAGATTTTTGAATCTAGTCAATAGATGGAAAGTTGTTGTTAGGGACCATGGAGTTGGTGTCCAACTTATAGAGACCCTATATACAACAGGTGAAACAGTATTGTTAGTGATTCTCTGTTATTCATAGGGTTTTCAATGGCTGATTGTGTTTTGGGAGTGGGTTGGTGGGTCCTCCCAAGCCTACAGCAGCTGGTGTTCCCAGGCAGTCTCCCATCCAAATACTAACCAGGCCTGACCCTACTTAGCTTCCAACATCTGATCAGATCAGATGCCACAGTGGTACAGCTACAGGCAGATGGAAAGTGGTGTTGTTATGAGATAGAGTCTGGTCTTAGAGACATGTTGTGAGCAAATACAAGATTATTCTTTGATGACTTTTTTTAGTATTGGGAGGTTGAACCCAGGGCCTCATACATGCTAGGCAAGTATTCTATCACTGAGCTGCACCCCCAACCCCCTTTTAATTTCTTTATTTTTAAATTTTAAGACAGAGTCTTGCTAAATTGCACAGCTTGCCTCTGGACTTGAACTCATGATCCTCCTGCCTCAGTTCCCCCCCCAAAAAAAAAGAAAGTGGTGTTGTTTAAAGAGACTGAAACCTGGAGGAGGAAAAAACATGAATGGAAAAGAAATTAAGAGTTTTGATGACTCATTAAGTTTCATATTGTTATTAGACATTATGTAATAGTGTAACAGAGTAAATGAAAATATGAGCTTATGTAAAGTTAAGAAGCCATCCAAATTGTGCTTTACCAGGAGGAAATTGCCTAGTTTCTTCTTAGATTCATTTTTGATATGCAATGTAAGCATAAGTATATCCTTCATAAATCCTAAAAAGAGACCCTGAAGTGCCCTACTTCTGACTACCAGATTATCACCTTTGTTTGGCTTGCAAAATTATTGTTTGTTAACACCACAGGGTTCAACTTGAAGTTGAAAAGATCTCCCCTACCACCTACTATCAATGGAATCAACATAGAAAGGAAGAACTCTGCTAAATGCAGGAATAAGTGGGGAACTGCAAGAACACATAGGGATTTTCCACTGATCATGCTGGAAAAGCTCCTTACCCCTTTTTCCACTGGAAAATAAGAGATCTTTGAGAGATCAGTTTCTCCTTTTTCCTCAAGCTCAGACTTGTATTAAAACTATCTTCTCCACCAGTATCTGTCTCTTGATTATTGAGAAGAAGGGTCAGAGAGTTACTAACTCTTTATATCAATGGTAAATTCAGAGGGGAATTCTAGAAAAATAGTTGCAACTTTACATGTGCTATTTATGATAATGATAGTCACAACAACTAATACGTCATTCAAATATAATATATAATACATATACATATATATATATAATGTTTATGAGCCATACAGTATTTTTAACTTAATTTAGATTGGGTCCTCTAATCATAACAATTTCACTTCAAAACAGTCAATATTTCTACCTCATTTTCCAATTAAAAAAATCGAAGCACCAAGAACCTAAATAACATAACTAAAGAGATATAACTAACAACTGGTGAAATAAGGATTCAAACTCAAGCAGTCTCATTTCATAACCTACATATTTAACCATGACATTGATAAAGAGAAGTGAGTTAAGGAATAATCCTAGGTTGCTCCAAAATTAGAAGATGAACAGTAGAAGAATATTAAGAAAAAGTAAGAGCAGAGAGAAGTAGGTGAAAAGGAAACCAGAGAATGTGGTTCTGTACTTCTCTTAAAAACTGAGAGAAGAAAATGCTTGAGAAGACCAAGTTTATTTTGTATCAGATGCTTCTTACAGCTGGAAAGAGGAGAATTGGAAAATTTCCACTAATTTTCAAAGTAGATGTAGCTGAATGGTGATCCTCTTCAGAGGAGGCTCTTATGGTATGGTATATGAGAAAACCCAAAGGAGAACTTGAGGGCAGAGTGGAGAGGTCAAAACTAAGACTTCTTTTCCCAACTATTTTGTCATGTGAATGTAGTCTGTGAGAAGAAAATGAGCTCTGAGGAATTAGGTGATAGAAACGTATGGTATTTTTCATGCTAATGAAATAAATGTGAGAAAGTCATTCTGTTAGGAGTTCCTCAGGATTGAATTATAAACCTAAGCAAGTAATAGAATATTGATCAAGTCTATGTTATAAGTTCATCAGTTCATTTTAACCCTAGTTCCACAGATAATTAAAAGTATACCACTCAAGCTGGGAGCTGAAATATAGCCCAGTTTGTAGAGTGCTTGCTCTGTGCACTCTGAGACCCTAGGTTCAATCCCTAGCATCACAAAAATAGGAGAAGGACCTAGCAGCCAACTCCCAAAACAATCCCAAAACAATCTGCCATTGAAAACTCTATGAGTAGCAGAGAGGCACTGGCATAGAGCCAGGCATGGCACAGTGTCAGGGAGTGTTTTGCCCTGTGGTATATAGGGTCCTTATGAGTCAGATTCAACTCCAAAGTACCTAACAACAACCACTCAACCTGGGGTTACTTTTTTTTCCTGTTGTGTGCTTTCTTCTACAGAATAAGGGTATTATATGTTGACCTACCAAAATAAAACAAGGCTATACACACACACGCAGAGACACACATACACACACACATGTATGTATTAGGAAAAGACATTATCCTTATCTTGTCAACATTTGTTAACTTAGTTATATAATCTCAGATCACTTGAGAGTCAGAGAAAAAAACTGTACTTAATGTAGAAAACAACAGTAAACTGTTGAAGAAGGATTTTTGTGTGTATGAAGGAGATGTATAGTTCCTTTTATATCACATTTGTAGGATCTCTTACATCATTTTGACAGAGACAAGACATTTAACAACACCTCACCTGCAAAAAGAAATAAAGAAAGGAAGGAAGGAAGGAAGGAAGAAGGAAAGAAAGAAAGAAAGAAAGAAAGAAAGAAAGAAAGAAAGAAAGAAAGGGAGAGAAAAGGAAACAAAGAAAAGAAAAGAAAAAGAAAAAAGAACTAGCAATTACAAGTACCATGGTGGGTACCGTGTTTGTATATAAAATCCAAAAACAGTAAATCTCATGGAATATATATTTAAATAGATTCTGTTATTTTGTTCCAATGTCCAAAGTTTTATCTGAGAAAATATATTTTGTATATATAATGATAAGCAAATTAGAAGATATTTTTTCTTACCCAAATTGTCTGATGAATCAGACATCATGTAGAATACAACTTGAAGCAGTAGCCTAGTCATAATGCATTATTCAGTACCTTAATTTAGAATGCTAAATCTAAAATAAGAAAGTAAAAATAAAAGTTAGTGAATATCTTCTTAAAACAAATCAAGAATGGCAATATGAATACTGCATGTTGGAGCCCAAAGGCAGTTTTGTGCTTAAAATCTGTTGCTAGTGCTTATGCTGGTTGTATCAATGTCATTGCCATCTGCATATGTTTGTTTATGCCATTGTGCCTATGTACTGTGTGTCTGCCCTGTACTTTTGGGATAAATTGCTCTATTTCCTGAAGCAACCATTAAATAGCAAATGACTCCTCAATATCACTAAGGCCCAAAGAAAAACTACACACATAACTCAAAGCCATCTGCTATTCCAAATGCTGCTTACTGAGTAAATAAGGACTCATGTAATCTGTGGACATTTATAAACTGATCAGGTGATATTAAGCAGAATTGAACAACAAAATTGAACTTCTTAAACTGCCATGGATTGTTCATAAAGAAGTCACTGAACATAGAGCTCTTGGAGGCCATATCTTAGTCATTAGTTTATATCCAAGTTAATAAATATTGGTTGTATGTTGTACAGATTAGAGATCTCACATTATGGTAATACTCCACGTATAGATGAAAATTGTGATAACAATAACAATAATTATTATCAAATTCTCAAGTTTTAGATAATATATGAAGAAACTTAAATGTCATTTCATTTAGTCTTCATTTAGTTACATTGCTGTTGTTATTAGGTACCCTCAAGTCAGATCTGACTCATAGCAACCCTGTATACAATAGAACAAAACACTCCCCCTGACACTGTGCCATACCCAGCACTATTGTTATTCCTTCTCTTCATAGGGTTTTCAATGGCCGATTGTTTTGGGAGTGGATTGCCAGTTCCTTCTCACTAGCCTGCAGCAACTGGTATTCCAAAGTGGTCTCCCATCCAAGGCCTAACCAGGCCGATATTGTTTAGCTTCTGAAATCAAGCAGTGGTGTTACATTAGGAAGAGGATATTGTTAACCTTTTTTGAGAGATGAATTTTAGAGGCATTTATTAGTATGCCCAAGAGACACTAAATAGAAATGAATATAAAATATAATTTGGGCAAAACTAAATATAACTTGTCATAAAAATACACCAAAATCTCATCAAGAATTTTTTTGATAAAATATTGGGTTAAAATTAGGAATTGCCCTTATAATTTGTTACTATCTGCTTGTTTTGTTTGTTTGTTTGTTTTTGTTTTTATGAAGCTGAGAGATTAAACCCTGATGTATACTGGGACAGTGCTTTACCATTGAGCTACATCTCCAGACCCTCTTTTTTTTAATGAAAAGAGTAAAGTAAGTGAAATAAGATGTTCTGGTCAATATTTATAACTGGAAAATTTTGTTTGATTTTTAAGGATATTGTCCATCTATTCTGTAATTGTTTTTATCATTTTTTTGTGCCAGAGTTTGAGCACCAATAGGTTGAGAAAGACATGGAGAAGATAGAAACAGGAGAATAAACCAGAGAATAACATGTCATAGAAAATGATGGGCATGGTTTCTGACACATAAAACTCATTGAAAGAAAATAAATAAGAAAACTACTAAAAATTTAAAGCAAATGTATCTGTTGTATATAGAAAACCCCAAAGACTTCACTAAAAACTTAGAACTAACTAGTGAATTCACCAAAGTTACAGGATGCAAAATCAACACATAGAAATCAGTAACATTATTATATGCCTATAGCAAATTATCTAGAGTAGAAATCAAGAGAACAATCTCATATCCAAAAGCTATAAAAATTTAATAAAATATCTGTGAATAACTTAACCAAAGAAGTGAAATGTCAACAATGAAACCTGTAAAACATTGATGATAGGATTGAAGAGGATGAAAAGTATTGAAAGACATACTATGCATATGGATTAGAAGCATTAATATTGTCAAATATCTATACTATCCAAAATGATCTAGAGTTCATTGCAATATCTACCAAAATACCAATGACATTCTTCATTGAACTAGAAAAAATTTCTAAAATTTGTACCAACTACAAAATACCATGAATAACTGAAACCATCTTGTGAAAAAAAAAATAGCAAAAGGTTTTATACTACCTGACTTCAAAATTCAAAACAGACACATATGCTGATGGAAAAGACAAGAAGTCTAGAAATAAATCATTCATCTACAATCAAGTGATTTTTGACAAAAGTTCTAAGAACACTCAATGGGCAACTTTTCAATCTTTAAGTAAGTGATGCTGGGAAAATTGTATATCCAAATGCAGAAGAATAAAACTAGACCCTTATCTCTTACCAGTTATAAAAATCATGTCAAAATACATTACTAAATATAAGATGTGAAACTATGAAAGCACTAGGAAAAAAGATGAAACAATTCATGATATTGGAAATGGCAAGGATTTTATGTATAATAGTCCCAAAGCACAAGAAACAAAAGCACAAATAGACAAATAGGATTTCATCAAACTGAAAAAGCTTATACCAAGCAAAGGAAGCAATCATCAGAGTAAAGAGACAACCTATAGAATGGAAGAAATATTTGCAAACTACACATCTGATAAGAGGTTAATTACTAATTGTCATGGTTTAAATCTAAAATGTCCCTGAAATGTTCTGTGTTTGGAGGTTTGGTACCAAGCTGGTGGCACTGCCCTGGAAGATTATGGAACTTTGGGATGTCGGATCTAGCTTTGCAGTAGTAGGTCACTGGGTGCAGGCCTTTGGAGGTTTACACTGAGGACTGCAGTTCTAGTCTCTTTCTGCTCCTGATCACCAAGGTGTGAGGTTCTCTGCCACAGCCCCATCATGCCTTCCCTGCCACCATGCCATCATTATGGACTAGAATTCTCTAACTATGAGCCCTCTACACATCTTTGCTCCCATAAATTTGTTACAGTTGGTTTCTCTGCCACAGGAACATATTAGCTGACTAATACACTAATCATCAAGGAAATGCAAATCAAAACCATAATGAGGTATCATTCCTTTAAGAGTGCTATTATCAAAAAGACAAAATAATAATAATAATAATAATAATAATAATAATAATAATAATAACAACAAGTGCTGACCAGGATATGGAGAAAAAGAAACTCTTGCACACTGCTGGTGGGAATTTACATTAGTATAGCCATTGTGGAAAATTGTGTGGAGATCCTTCAAAAAATTAAAATAGAAGCCATGTACCATAACACACACCTGTAATCCCAGTGACTTGGGAGGCTGAGGCAGGAGGCTCATAAATTCAAGCCAGAGGCAGCCTGTGCAATTTAGGTAAATTTGTCTCAAAATTGAAAAGGGGGGGACACAGGTGCAGCTCAGTGGTAGAACACTAACCTAGCATGGACAAGTGGGTTCAAATCTCATTAATGAAAGAAAATAGTATTACAATATGATCCAACAACCTAACTAATGGCTATATAGCCAAATGAAATTAAAGAAGTATGTCAAAGAGATGTCTGCACTCCCACATTCATTGCAGCATTAATCACAATAACCAATAAATGGAAATAATGTAAGTGTCAATTGATCAATAAATGGATAAAGAAAATTTGATACATATATACAAGGCAATACTAAATACAGCCAGAGTAAATGAAATCCTGTTATTTGTGGATGGAATTATAGGTCATTATGTTAAACGAACTAAGCCAGACAAAAAAAGAAAAGTTTGCATGATCTCACTCATAGAATCTAAAATAGTTGATCTCATAGAAGTTAGGTATATAACAGTAGTCACAAGAGGATGAGGAGGGCACCATGGAGGAAGTAATAGGGAAAGGTTGATCCATGGGTATTAAGTTATATAGGAATTAGAAATTTTAGTGTACTATTACACAGTAGGTGATGTGGTGTGCTGTGTGCTTCAGAGGACTGGAAGAAGGGGTTTTGAAACTTTTGGCCATGGGAAGGTGATCAATGTTTGAGGATATAGAGGTTGTTTAAGCATTGCAATATGCATGTGTGTGTCAAGGAATCACATTGAAAAAATAAAATGGAAATGCAGCATGAAATAAAGCAGCTCTTAGAAAGAGAAGTGTGTGTGCAGGGGGTGTGTGATGAGTATTTTTAAAACATTATGAATTGCCATAATCTTCTATGAACAGATATAACTCTCCAAAAACTTATTTCAGATATGACTAAGGACAACAAAGGGCATGGGGGAACATGTAGAAGGTTTTACTAAAGAAAATATGCAGGAAAAAAATAACAAGAGAGATCAAGTCAGCTGACCCAGAATCTAGCTAAGGACCCTCTCACCTCAAGACAGGGGCTTCCAAGTAGTCTGACAGGCAGGATTTTGAGAGGTTCAAGTAATTTTTCCTACCAGAATCAAGGTATTTTTGTGACTTTATTCTCCTTGTTTCACCCTTAAATAATTGCTTAGTTATGGATGGAAGTTGTGCAAGTAGCATACCTTTCTGAAAATAGGTCTTCAGACCAGAAGAAATCATAGATAGATGAAGTTGAAAAGTATGCACATCACCTAAGGATCCAAGTTGTAGAGCTGTATGCTGTGACTGATGGAATTTTAGGGTCAACAGCTTTGGGGAAGTTTGAAAGTGTTCTAAATATGAGGAAAGATGAAAAAGACATACATTGGTAATCAGAAGGAATTACTGCCTGTTTTGTACAATAAGTTAAAACATATGCAAACTCTATTTGCATTGAAGTTGTGACTTTGTGAGTGGTTTTGGACAATAAAAATCAAAAAGAAATAGCATACTTCCACTTCCAAAGTGAATATTAAAATGCCACATTTTCATTTCTCTATTTTTCTTCTTCCTCTCCCTCCTCCTATTTTATTATTTATTTTCTCTCCTTTCTTTTCTTTCTTTCTTTTCTGTTTTCAGTACCAAGTGGTTGAATCAGGGCCTCCTGCATACTTTCCAAGTGCTCTACCACTGAGCTGCACCCTTAGCCCATTTTTTATGTTCTATTTTGAGACAGTTTCTTGCTAAACTCCACAGCCTGTCTCTGTTCTTGAACTTGCAACCCTACTATGTCAGCCTGCCAAGTCACTGTGTCTTTGCTCCGAGGTCTTTCTCCTATTTCTATAGTCACAAGGAAATGACTTCAAGACTGTGGACCCACATTCTATAAATAACTCAGATCCTTAACTCACACCTTCAAAGGGAGGCATCCAGGGATCCATGCTACTCACAATGATTATGACATGAAGGAAAAGATTTATTAATACCCTTAAAGAACTTTCATTTGGAGGAGGTTTGTTATGGCAGTTAATAGCATTACCCTGTCTAATATGTGATTCATATAGCCATATGTATCTTAACCAAATCTTGTTTACTTGTTCACGCTTTTTAACAATGCCAAATCCTTAACATTATAAGGAAAGAGGGTGTCATATCAATACAAAGCATTTGGGATAGAGTGACCACTTTTTAGAATCTGCAGTGATAGAATATTGTTATTTCTTTTTCCCTGTGGGAAATTCTAATAAATCCAAGTTATACTCTTTCTTTATTGTCATAAATACAGAGAAGAAAGGGAGAGAGAGAGAGAGAGAGAGAGACAGAGAGAGAGAGACAGAGACAGAGACAGAGACAGAGACAGAGACAGAGGCGGGGGCAGGCAGGGGGCTGTCATTTTCTGAGCTATTCTCATGTGGCGATAAGCATGTACAATAACATCATTTTATGCTTGAAGAGTTGCTCACACAGCAAGAGAAGATCTCAATTATTCAACCATCCAGAAACTACAAAATGATCACACCTACACTTGGTCATCTAAAATAAAATAGTGGATAAAAATAAGATCATTGAATGAACGATATCTACTCTATATGAATATAAAATTATGATACATAAATCAGGACAGGTCTCTGAGTAACCTAGAGGAGTTTGAGCTGATTCCTGATATGAGTCTAATGATGAGTCAATGGCCAAGCTATTTAAAACAGAGTCAGTCCCAGCAGGAGATAAGAGCCTGTGCAAAGCTTCATTAAAACTGGTGTTTCTGCTGTCAGCTACCATACTAAAGAAACACTTGTGATACTATCAGTGAAGCAGTCCTATGTAATAAACCAATAAACTCTTTACATTCTTCCGGCATCAGTCTATGGAAGGAGAATATTAATGAAGTTACATAAACCAGCCTCTAAGTTTGGAAGCCACCTAAAACAGAATTATCAAAGATTCTGATCTTTAGCGATAAACATGATTTCAAACATTTTTTTAAAAAGGATTCTTTCATAATGACAAGAAAAGTAGGCTTGGTTAATGTAACACAATATAAATGTATAGTTGAGTAAATGCAGCAAACCATCCCAAGGCAAGTACAGTATATCATAAAGAACATCATAATAAACATTGAATATTCATTGTGGAATTTGAAATTGCATTGCAAAAACTTCATTTGATAATTTGAAAACTATACTTTTGGAGATTGAGTAAATTGGTTTACACAAACCTCATATGGATATTAAGAAAGTTTAAACACAATGCAGGAATATGCAGTATCATTTGCTCAGTCTCATCACAATGCTTAATCCATATTTCATCTTCACAGCATTTTAGATGGAAATTCAGTGCAAATACTCTCATTTTAAATAACAAGGGAGTGAGTCACCCCTGACAATAGCATCTCCACAAGTTGGAGATTATTTAAACCATTCTGGGAATGGACTTCAGATCACCTATATGTTAGGGTTTAGCTCTCTTAGTCTTGTTCATCTTGGAGAATATGGAGTACAGAAAATCTGTCAGGTTCTCAAAGAAGCTATCTTTCCAAGACCAAAGTTTCTAGTTTGAAAAAAACATTAGTTATACTTATGGTGAGCTCATTTTTAAATGAACTATTATTTTCTTTTAAGGAAAGCCTCAGTGTCATACAATATGGACAACTTTTCAAAATAGTGATCTATAATAGCAAACTAGGTTTAATAAGTTCTCTTCTAGTTGCCTTTCAAGAATTAATTGATCTTGTATCTCAGCTGTTGCAAAGACAAATAATAAATGACCAGCTGCTGTGGATCCCTCTCCCTGCCACTTTAAAAGAACAATTTCCAATTAAATATTAATAGAAATTAAGAAGGCATTTTCAAAGAAGTTTACACTGTTTAGTTATGAGTCATGTAATGACTATTTTAAATATTTTTAATCTCATGACAATGAAAATGTGAGAAAGACATTGGTAAGAATGTTGTTTGTTGTTGTTAGGTGCTTTCAAGTAGGGTCCAACTCAGAGCAACCTTCTTAGGGTTTTTGGTGGCTGATTGTTTCAGGATTGCTTTGAGAATGGATTACCACATCCTTCTCCCAATTGGTAAGGACAGGTGGTGAATACTACTATTACCACTACTACTACTACTACTACTACTACTACTACTACTACTACTACTACTACTACTACTAAAGCCCATGAAGGTTTTCATGAAATACCTCTACTATGGTATGCATATTTTTTTTTAGTGCATCCCTGGAAGGTTCATGTGCTAGAAACTTGTCCTCTGTGTGGTAATGCTGAGAGGTGAGGCCTTGTGGAAAATGGCTAGGTCACTGGGGACACTGTCCTTGGAAGTGATAATGTAGTTCTCCTGGACTCCAATTAGTTCTCATGAGAGAGGGTTATTATAAAATTAGTTATATCAGTCCCTACTTCTCTCTCTGGCTTCCTTTCTCATCCTGTGACCTACCCTCTCATACACATTCACACTGTTATGCCATTTGCCATGTTATGAAATAGATAGATGGCCTTCACCAGAGATAAGCAGAAGCTGGCACCATGCTCTTAAATTTTTAGAACTATGAGCTAAATAAATCTCTTTCCTTTATAAAGTGCTCAGCCTTGGATATTTTGTTATAACAACAGAAAACAGACTACACAACCTCCATGTGAACATAGAGTTAATCAGGGTTATTGCTTTCATAAACTTACTGGATATACACTGAAAATTCACAGAGCCATTGAATTTCACAGAGCCATAGAATTTGAATAAAATTAATGAGGTTTCCATAGGTTTGCCAAAGCATGAATGTGGATGCTGAAGGTATCTCAACATAATGAAAGCATTTTGGGAGAGAATTTCTGTCACTATTGAGAACTAAAGAGGGCACTTGGGTTCTGAGCTACAGAGTTATATTTTTTATCATTATGAAAACCTTTTTGAGATTAAAAGAAATCATCTAAGATTTTATCTGTAAGAAGGTAGAAGAGGAATTAGGACACAAAAAATAAACCAAGTGAACAAAAATAGTAACACCGAATAAAACCAGATGAAGCCTGAAGTACAAACATATTATTTATTCATTTGACAGTCTCTGGAATCAAACCAGAATTACATGTTCTGAATACATCAAATATTAGAAATTTCCAGGGATCACAAAAAATAAAAAGAAAGAAAGCAGAACCAATGCTCATACCACATCCTAAGATGAAACTTAGAAGTAGTTATTCTTACTCTCGAAGGACACAATTGAATGCTTTTATTGACAACCTCCAAATTTTACTGTCAACATTTTTTTTGTTTTAAGGAATCTCCTGCAATACAAGTATGTATCTTATTTCCTAGATAATCCAGGTCATTTTTATCAAAACTAGCCATTATTTCTATTTTGCTAAGTTTATCTTTTTTAAGTCCCACAACTTTTTTTTTTTGGAGGGGGAAGGTTCTGGAAATCAAACCAAGGATACTAACAAAGCTCACTGCCACTGAGCTACAGCCCCCCCCGCCAAAATTTTTTAATACAGCCATATTATTACCTCTTCCTGGATCTGAAAACAGAAGTTATTAGACTAGGGGACACAGTAGGTCCTAGAAGAAGAATGTTAATAATTGAATCCAGACACCCTACTGCAAGTGGTAAGCCTCACTGACTGCCAGGGAACCCCAAGCAGGACTCTGATTATTTCAAGAGCTAGAACAGGAATGGCCACAGTAGCACAAGGTCAACTAACTAGAACCATTGCATAGGCTTTGACATCTGTCACAGGCTTTTGGGTAACCAAGCTGTGCTGGAGAAGAGATGGAAAGTGATGAGAAAGCATAAGCTGGGACACTGACTATGGAACACATCTTTAAGTGTCTTGAAGCCCTTTTTAAAGGAAAGAATATACTCTTTTCTCATTCTAAGGTTGTCTATTGAATAGAATTACTTCTCAAGCTCTAGAAGTGAGCTATAACTGAGGCATGTTGGCTTGGGCAAGGCACATGAACCAAGATGGGCCAAGTGGACTACTTGAGGGCATGAAGGGAGAAAATAGAAGGGTCTTCTTCCCTTTTATTAAGATATGAAACTGAAAAGACTGTAGTTTTGAAGGAGTTAGCTGACAGTTTTGTTAGTTAACAAAACTGAGAATGGAAAAAGGAGAGACAGAGAAATCCCTTGAAATTTTGAACTCTGGATATAGCCTTGCTTAGTCATGTGGGCTCATAAACTATTTTTGATCAACCTGTGGAATTGATTAACATCACTCTCTGCCAAATTGTCTTGAAAACAACACTGTCCCTTTTTTCTGAGCTTAAAACTAGAATTTATATTTGTAAAACAACAATATTACCAAAAGAAGGTGAAAAGATTCAGTATTTTAAATGCAAATTATCCCTACAGTTGTTCCTACAACTGTAATAACATTACCAGACACTTACTACATGCCATGTACTGTCTACAGCACTTTACAAATATCAAGTCATTTAATTCTCAGAACCATATTACCATAATTCATTGTACAGATAAGTAAAATGCATCACAGATTAAATAATGTTCACAGGGTCACACAAATAATAAATAGCAGAGTTGGGGAAAAAATCTGGGCAGTCTGGCATGAAAATTTCCCTTTTTACCATTACATTATACACAAAAAGAATGAAGAGTGAAAGATAGAAGAGACCACAGTGGTATTTACTCATTGCCCAAACTACTTTGAACACAGAGAAATACGAAATTCTTTAGAGAGACAGAAATTTTCATTTCAGAAGTGCAGTTCCTTCAGCGCAGAGGCTCTCAGAATTTTGTGATGAGAAGTTAAATTTTCAATACTCTAAAGTCGAATGATATTAAGAAATGATTGATAGTACATGGGGGTGATGCTGACAGACATCAAGTAGGGTATATTTATGATAGTGGTGGCAGTAGCAAAGCACTTACTAGATTACAAAGAAAATTACTTCTAGTAGATTCCATGCCATCTCAGCCATGAGCATGTAAAATGGCCTTGCACTTCTGGAAACTGTGATATGACCAGCAACAAAGAAGCTAGTATTAACCATCAGGTCCTTCAAGATCTATTGTTCCATGACAACTGACTAGAAATATCAGCCCTAATCTCCTAAAATAACTCAGATCAGGTAAATGTAGTATGAATTTCTACTGTCCTGAGTCTTCTTCTTTCTCTGTGGATGGCATAGACTACTGGTAGAGCCCTGATGGTGGGAGTGAAAGGTGACCACACTACAAATAACCCAATGACATAGAGAAAAAATGGAATCTGAACCATTTCTCTATCTTCACAGAATTATAGTTACTGTGGAAACTGAGAACCAGATTGCATAGAAAGATTATACATATATGGAGTGTGATAACATATTCATCCATTATAGTCTGCATACAAAAATTGGCCTACTTTATAATAAACATATATATCTCAAATATACCAATGCACTGAATAAAACTTACGATAGTTTTTGTAGATACCATTAGTATTCATTAAACTAAACCATAAAAGATCCTTAAAGGACATTCTGCCCTAGAAGTTAAAATATTTCATAAGAAAAACATTACATATTGAATAAGAACACATGAGATTAAAAGAGGGAAACTATGGCTACATATTTGATAAATCAAATGATGGTGTTTTGATGTAGACCTGATATAACTTTCAAGTCTTGATGATTCAAGTCTTGAATGGCATGTAGTAAGTGTCTGGTAATGTTATTATAGTTGTAGGCTGTAATAGACTTGAATCATGAAGACTTTATGATTGAAGTGATTTCAAGACTTCATCATTCAAGTCTTGATGATTTAGAAACATCTACCAGAGGAAAAATATATACATATTTTGTGACATCATTGACACCAAATTATCCTCTCTAGTAACTTTTAAATTTTCCTTTCTGTTCCTTTTTGTTTCATCTCTTTTGACAAGATTTGTAATTTTGACAAGATTGTAAAGTAGAAAATGTCTTAAGGGGCCTATAAAAATATATGAGCAAGTAGTAAATATTGGTATTCAATATTTTGGTTACCATTGCCATTTTATTAAAGAAAATTTACCAAAATATTTAATAATTCTTCAAAATAAATATTTTATACAGAATCAATACAACCTCAAAAAAAGCAAGTGTTGAGATTTTAGTTTTAGGAAATATCCTTAAATCAACTGGTGAAATATGACTTATTTTTATATTTATGACACATTTACCAAATTAAGTTGAACATTCAAATTATGTTTCTCAATCTGAGCTACAGAAAGATGAGAGCATGTGAAAACTTTGCAGCATAAACAGCACAGGGATTATGAAGTAGAAATGAATGGGAATCCTGAAGCCTGCAGTTTGCCACGTATTTCCTGGACTACTCTTTTAGTAGTCCTAACAAGAAGAAAGTGTATCAGCACAAGTTTGAGGTCATTATATGCAAAATATACTTACATTTATTACTATGGTTTGAATGTGTCTCCCAGAGTTCCTGTGCTGGAAACCTACCTCCAATGCCACAGTGTTGGGGGGGGTGCACTTTAAGAGGTGGTCAGGCCATGAGGACTTTGCTGTCAGAAATGGGCTAATGTCACTCTCAGGGGAGTGAGTTTATTATCATTAGAGTGGATTTGTTATAAAAGAACTCTTATCTTTGCTTTCTTGCTCTCTCTCTTACTTTCTCTCATCCTCTAAGTCCCTGCCATGGTTGATGCAGGAAGAAGGGCTGCACCAGAGGTGGTTTTCTTGTTTTGAACTTTCCAGCCTCCAGAACTGTAATCAACATCATCATCATCATCATCATCATCATCACCATCATCATCATCATCATCATCATCATCATCATCATCATCTCTGTTCTTTATAAATGACCCAAGCTGTGGTATTCTATTATAGTATTAGAGTAGCACAAATATATTGTGTTTTACCCTAACTACTAGCCAGAGAAAACATTGCCAAATACAGGGACTGATACATAATAAGTATTAGCTACATCTTTAGTTTTGTTATGGTTTTTTAGTTGTTTTGTGAGAACATAAATTACAAAAGTCAAAAAAACAGCCATGGTAGCCCATGACTATAATCCCAGCATTAAGAAGTGGAGGTAGAAGGATCTCAAGTTCAAGACCAACCTGGCTACATAGTGAGTTCCAGACCAGGCTGGACTGCATAGCAAGACTTTGTCTCAGAAAAATAAAAATAAAATAAAAGTCAAAGCACCTTCTAGTATATGACTTCATCACATTTCAGGGTTTATGCTTTGGCATGTAAACACCGGAAACTGTAGTGCTTTGGAAGAAGAGGTTGAAACTAAAAACCTACTTCTGCCATTCAACAAGCAAGACTAGAGAGAAGAGAGAATAAACTAGTTTATTTAATTTCAGTTTCATTAACTTAAAATAATTTTATTAAATATTGTTTTATTTGTAAATAAAAAGCTGTAATTCAAGACAGCTCTATTAAATGGAAAGTATTAACTTCAAGATTATTGTTTCTAGAGTTAAAAACTTTCTCTTTATTTCTCTTTCTCCTTTCTTCCTTTCTTCCTTCCTTCCTTTCTTTCTTTCCTTCTTTTTCTTTTTCTTTCTTCCTCTCTCTTTCTCTCCTAATACCATTTTCTTGCCTCCCTGTGTTGTCATCATTATGCACCTATATTCCTCTATGTGGCATGTGAGACCATGGTAGGTAGCTCTAGGTTTAGATAGTCCTCACATCTTTATAGATCATGATTTCAAAGGAAGATAAACTTTCCCTCTCTTGGGGCCTATATTGAATCTCAACTAAAGCTCAGAATTCAGCTGCTGCAGTTGCATGCCTATTTCTGAATTAATCACTATGGCCAGGGGTATATAGCACTATAAATTAGAAGCCTGAATACCATGAGTATCACCCTGATAAAAAAAAAAGTACACTGTGTTTTCAGTTCCACATAGCCAACAGGCTGCAGAAGTGAATTCCCAAAGAAAATGAATCAAAAAAAAAAAAGTGCACACTACTTTTGGAATTATAATTGAGAATTATTTTTACATATATCCAACCCACATCAAATCAAATATGAAAGCAGAACAAACATGTTTTCACACATGGAAGACTGGTAACATTTATTTCTTATGTCTTGCTTTATAAGAAACTAAGGGATGATATCTGCTTGATAAAAGGAGTAAATGTTGTTGTTGTTGTTAGAGGCCATTGAGGCAGACTCATAGCCACCCTATGTTCAGCAGATCAAAACACTCCCCTATTCTGTGCCAAGCACATGATCTTATTTATGTTTAAGCTCATTATTGCAGACATCGTGTCAATCCATCTAGTGGAGGGTTTTCATTTTTTTCATTGACCTGTCACTCTCCTAAACATGACGTCTTTCTCCAGGGATTGGTTCCTCCTGACTACATGTCCAAAACACTCACCAAAACATAAGATGCACTCTAACCATCCTTGCTTCCAAGGAGCACTCTGGTTGCACTTCTTCTTAGACAGATCTGTTGGTTTTTTGGGGAGCCCATGGTATATTCAATAATCATCCCCAGCATCATAATTCAAAATCATCAATTCTTCTTTTGTCTCCTTTGTCCAATGTTTAGATTTCACAATTATATGATGTGACTGAAAATACCATGGCATGAGTCAGACAGACCTTCTACTTCAATGTGACATCCTTACTTTTCAATACTTTAAAGAGATCTTTTGTCACAGCTTTTCCCAAAGCAACTCGTCTTTTGAATTTTTGGCTGTTGCTTCCATGGGTGTTGATTGTAGAACCAAGTAAAGGAAATTCATGGGCAACTTCAATCTTTTCTCCATTTATTTTGAAGTTGCATACTGACCCAGTCATAAGGATTTTTGTTTTGTTGATGTTTAGTCACAATCCATACTGAAGGCTATGTTCTTTGATCTTCATCAGTAAATGTTTCAAATCCTCTTCACTTTCAGTAAGTTTTGTCATCTGCATACACAGGTAATGAGTCTTCTTCCAATTCTGATGCCATATTCTTCCTCATAAAGTCCATCTTGTTGGATTATTTGCTCAGCATATAAATATAGAGATAATGAAAACACAGGCATGAGAAAACAGAGGTTCCCCAAGATTATGGCAAAAGGTAATCCAATGGCAAGCTCTACACAATTATCAGCTAAATCCCGGCATTTAGCTCAGTTGGTAGAGCGCTGTTATGCAGTCTCTGAGGTCCCAAGTTTGATTCCCAGCACCGCAAAAATGGGAGAAGGACGTGGCAACCCACTCCCGAGGCAATCCCAAAACAATCTGCCATTGAAAACCCTATGAGGGTCGCTATGTGTTGGACAGACTCGACGGCACCTAACAACAACAACAACAACAACAACAACAACAGCAACACAATTATCAGAAAGGTTGGAGAAAAATACATAGGTTATGAAGTGTTAAATACATAAGGAACTTGAGGGGAATTTTATAATCTGTCAGAGAACTTTGAGTTAAAAAATACATGTTGTTGTGATTAACTTTCATTGAGTCAGGTGCAACTCATAGAGACCTTCATAAGGTTTTGAATGGCTGATTGTTTCAAGATTGCTTTGGGAGAGGATTGCCATGCCCTTCTCCTATAAATAAGTACATACAGAACATTAAGCAAAATAATGAGATAGTTAATATACCTAAGAAAAACCATCACTGACCACAGTAAGACATAATAATTTTGAATACTTCACCACGAATTGATGTTTATATTATTTTTAGTTTATATCTTGGTGGGATTTGTGCAGTTTTACAAAATGATAGTGAGGATGATTGAGTACTGAATTTAAATAATGAAGCATTAAAGCACTAACAAATGCCTGCAGCCATAGCCCTGTGGCATCCGATCCCGTCAGATCTCAGAAGCTAAGCAGGGTCGGGCCTGGTTAGTACCTGGATGGGAGACTGCCTGGGAACACCGGAAGCTGTAGGCTTGGGAGAAGGACCTGGCAACCCCCTCCCAAAAATCAATCTGCCATTGAAAACCCTATGAACAGCAGAGAAGCACTGACAATAGTGTTTCCCCTGTTGTACAGAGGGTCGCTATGAGTCGGATAC
>VMDO01031369.1:0-20179 GCA_007922755.1 Pedetes capensis
ACAGGAAAAGTTTCTATCTTAAACAGAAATGGAACCCAAGGACATATAGAAAAATACTACATAGTAAAAGATAGAGAAGACTTGGATGGGAAACTTAGATGGGAAGGGGGGGAAACATAGGGGAGGGTAAGGGGTAACCTATATGAATAATGTTTATCAAATTGCATATATGAAAATTGTCACAATGAAAAGCATGTCAAAATGAATCACATTATGCTGTACATTAAAAATTTCTAACAAAAAAAAAATAATTCTTTTCTAATTTATTTCCTCTCCCTGACAAGAAGCAGAGGTGGTTTTCTATATATCCACTGTCCTTGGTAGAAAAACTCTGCTTTCCATGTCACAATAAAGTTCCTCAAGTCCCTGGCCAAGGGAAGTCTGAGGGCAAGTGCTTTTCATTTGTAAGAGCTGGGCATGAAGACACAAGCCAGGGCTCTAAGACTAGTGCATAGGCCTATGAAGTCAGCTGTCGGATGGCAGAAGGAAGTCACAGGAAGGAGGCAGAGTATGATATCAAAGTAAGTTTTCCTATCACACAAGAAGGAGGTAAAATTGCTTCCTTGTCTGAGCAAAACCTTGGAGTTGATGAGGAAAGGAAAGCCAGAGGGGACCTTCTCTGTGTCTTGCTTCTCATGGTCAAAACCAGGGAGGGATACAGACAGGATGAAAACACCCAGCAGGCTTAGGGAACTGTGGCACCTCACAGGGCCTCAGACATGCCAGGGCAGCCAGGGTAGAGAAACCATGGCAAGGGGTTGGCTCCTCTTTGAGACTCAGGGATGCAGGCTGATGGAGCAAAAGCAATCGTGAGCATTGCTAGTTGCTATGGCACAGGAAAGAGGATTGTGGAGGACGTTGCCCAGACAATTAGAGGTTTAACATGACTCACCTTAGTTTTATTAATTACTTATCAGTTTTATTTTTTGGTAAAACAAATTGCACAGCCCCAGCCACCCACAAAGGGCCCAGGAAGTATAATCAGAGATTTTTGGTGAGTAGAACTAATGATTACTACAATTTTTATGGCAAAGGGGAGTAAGTGTGCCAGCCAGAGAATTGGGCAGCTCAAGGAGGTGGGGCAACCTTAAGGATAGAGTTCAGTCTCAAGATCAGCAATACTGAGGCCAGAGGTGAAGCTGAGGCTGCAGGGGTACAGGTGGAGACTCAGGAGGTGACCCACAAACTGCACCAGCCACAGACACTTTCAGCAGCAGCAGGAGCACAAAGTTCCGAGGACCACGGCCACAGCCTAGTGAGAAAGGGATGGCCCAGCAACAGGGAGCAAAGAGCAGAGAAAGTCACCTAGAATTTTGGTTGAATTGAAAGAATTAAATTGAAAATTGACTATATTTAGAACTATAAGTGACTGAGATATCAAAGAAGTGGCCATCGCTTATGAGAAATTCTAGTTCAGCTATGGAGTAGTAAATAAAGAGAAATATATAATGCACATTTAATCAGTGACTAGGATTTTTCTGGTATGACACATAGGTGTGTGGTGGGGTTAGAGGGGATACATGTTAATGGCACCAAGAAGATCAGTACCTTCATATAAAAGGCCTCTACTTCCTTCGTGAAGAAGGAAACCAAATCATCTAAGATTCTGCTCTGAATGTTCCAATACCTAGAAATGTGATGGCAGCCCAAGAAACATACATAACCTTAAATGATGCCCACACCCAGGAGCAACACTAGCATGTATCTGCATCTCCTCAGGCAGGAATGTGGCATCCTGGGCCTGTGTAGAAGGGAGAGAAGAGCGAAGCATAAGGTCTCTCTCAGGCAGGACATGTGTGTTTGGATGATGGCTATGAACTTTTGGAGAGATGTCAAAGAATGACTTCTGCCTCAGAGAAGGGCAAAAGAGGCAGCAAAGACTCCTTTTATATAGTTTTGACATCTGCAGTGAAGTCACATTGGCTCACTGCATGTATCTGACTCTAATGCATGAAAAGAGAACAGACATTGGAATCAGAATGAAGTTCAAGTCTGACTCTTCCAATTACCCCCAAATTGTAACCTATCAGTTTTCTTATCTATAAAACAGGAAGAAGTACCTCTCCCTTGAATGTCTGAATGGGGGTCAAATAAGATATTTCATGGACCGTCACTGGCACATACGATATATCTGTGTACATGGGAAGCATTTGTAAAACAGGAATTCTCAACTTCCTTTTTCGGTCCACTAGTGACACATCTGGTTATTCTGAGAGTTTACATCCTGACTTCATGATATGTACATTTCTTTAGCAGTCCTAATAAATCTTGGAAAATCAAATTCAAAGGCACATTGGACATGTTGATAGCATAAATAGTATTTAATGGACTATACAAACAATGACCTTAAATTTAGAACATCCCATCCTTCTCCTGAAACAGTTCCAAAACAATCAATCATTGAAAACCCTATGAATAACAGAGAAGTGCTGACACAGTACCAGGCATAGCACAGTGTCAGAGAGTGTTTCATTCTATTGTACATAGGGTCCTATGAGTTGGTCCTAACTCAATGGCACCTAACACCAACTACAATCCTACATCCACCCCACCAGACCTGTTCTGCCATATTATACAACATAGAAATAATAATAATAATAATACTGTCCCTCAATTCAACAATCACAACATTTAATTGGGTAGCTAATGGTCTTCTGCCTGAAGCCATACCACTGTGGCGTCTGATCCTGTCAGATTTAGGAAGCCAAGTAGGGTCGGTCCTGGTTAGTCCTTAGCTGGGAGACCACCTGGGAACACCAGGTGCTGTAGGCTTGGGAGAAGGAACTGGCAACCCACTCCCAAAAAATAACCAGCCATTGAAAACCCTGTGAATAGCAGAGAAGCACTGACAAGCGTGTTTCGCCTTTTGTATGTAGGGTGGCTATTAGTCAGACACCGATTGGACAGGCACCTAACAATAAGAACAACAATAATAATGGTCTTCTTGGGTTAGGAACCATTTTTTTAAAAAAAAAACTTGGTACTGGATGGTGGGAACATTTCTGCCTTAAGCACTCATTACTATAAGGTATCGAATGGAATAGAATACCAATTCAAGAAAGTAATGCTGTGATTATCACTGCGTAACAAATTTCCCAACACATAGAGGCTTAAAACAACAATTTAGTTTTCTTTCTCATGGTCCCAGGATTGATGGGCTCACGTAGGCAATTCTCACATGCTATTTCTAGAGCAGCTGTCATCAGATGGTAGGTTAGGGCTGGAGTCACCTAAAGTCTGGCTTTAGGTACCCAAGTGGGGACAGCTGAACCAGCAGACAATCGAGTGAGCATTTCTCTCCTGATAGAGCCTCTCCTTTCTCAGACAAAATTCTACAGTTTTCTTTTAAAGTTCAATAATGCATTTCACTGGAGATGGTGTTAAGTGATTCTGGATAATCCTAGCATTTTAATTTGGATGGATGTGGCAGGGCAAAGATGGGGCACAGACCTATAAAGGTTCAATGGAAACTGTAGAGCCTAGCAGGTAAAAGCAGAGGCTTTAGAAATGGAGATCTTGGGCTCTGCTAGCTGCTTTGCCACTTTCTAGATTCTCGTACTCATTAGTTTGGTGGCCTTAGGGTAGATCCTTGACCTCTCTGAGCTTCATTTTTCCCATCCCTAAAACATGTCTAATGGTGGGGCAGGGGCTGGGATTTAGTTCAGTTGGTAGAGCTCTGCACGGCAGTCTCTGAGGTCCTGAGTTCAATTCCCAGCACCACAGAAATGGGAGAAGGACCTGGCAATCCACTCCCAAGGCAATCCTGAAACAGTCTGCCATTGAAAACCCCATGGGGGTCGCTATGAGTCAGATACCGACTTGACAGCACCTAACAACAACCACAATGGTGGGGCATGGTGGCACATACCTGTGGATCCCAGCACCTGGGAGGCTGATACAGGGGGATCAATGTGAGTTTGAGACTAGCCTGGTCTACATAGTGAATTTCAAGGCAGTCTGGGCTGTACAGCAAGACCCTCTCTTAAAACACACACACACACACACACACACACACACACACACACACACACACGGGTGCATGCACGGACTAGTGGTGCTTACTTTGTAGGGTACTTTAAAGACTGATAAGATAATAAGATAATAAAGTGCATTGCTTTTTGTTCAGATGGTGTTTGGAGAGTTCAGTGATGGCAGAAAATAGCATTTCCAGAGCTCAGCCTAGATGTAGCCCAAGAAAGGAGAAATTCCAGTTCCAGGATCTCCTTACACTATTTTAAGCCAGGCAGGAATATGTACTTTTGATGAGCAAACTTGCTTTTGGATACATGTTTCTACCTGCATCAATGTCTTTGTAGGGTGTCCCCAAAAGAAAATAATTTCTGTGGCTTACTTTTTGACTAGTAAATGAGGTGGGGTTTTTTTGTTTTGTTTTGTTGGGCTTTTTTTTTTTTATTGTTATTACAGTGGTTGAAGTTTCTTTTTATTCTGTGTGTTTGGCTCTGGAGAAAGGGGAAGTTCAGATCACAGCATGCTTTAAGTGGGTGTGTGCTGGGAATGCCCACTGCTGGCGCTCTGTACATAGCACCTCTCCCATAAACTGTCAGATCTCATGGTGACAGCTAAATACGTGTTTTTGGTGTGTGTTAAAAATCAGGCATGCCAGGCAGGCTCATATTTCATCTTGCTGAATCACCTTCTGCCTGGGTCCTGAGGACGAAGGCAACAACCGCACACACAGATTAAGTTGCTTTCAGGCAGAATTACAGGACAAGGTCCTGGCTGGGGAAATGTTCATGTGATTTAAGGACATAAAAGAGGCCCTGCTGCTTGAGTGTTTCAAGAAATACAGAAATTAGAAAGTATTTTGCTGCCTTAAAAAAATGCAGGGCTTTAAAACTCGACTTCACAGAATGGCTAAAAATTAGATATGCAGCAACAATTTATATCTCCAGCAACGTTAATACTGGGTATGAGCTTTCTGTTCAAGTGACAGGAAATCATCCAGAACTAATTTGCGACCCCAGGCAGATTTAGAAAATTATTATACCTCAATGAGGGGTAGAGCTGAATCTATCTGATTTTTTGGCTCACTTTGGAAGATGATCTCTTCCTACTACAAATAAACAAATGATGGAAACTGCAGGCTAGGGGTGGAAAGAGCCTGACTAGGAAATTATAGCCACTGACACGGAGAATTTTTGCTATTCAACAAGAAAGGTTAAAGTTTGACAGGGCAGAGTTCCTCAGCATTTTCTGTGGTCAAATATGCAGCCTGACCATTAGTAAGGAAAGGATCCAACACAGGACTCATCCCTTCAGCCAGGACACAAAGCTTAGCCAAACTCTTCACAATATGAAAGATCTGCTCATTTCTTTTTCCTCTAAGGAAAAGGGCATTTTTAAACAGGATCAACCAAAATCCTTGGCCAAATTTGGATTATAAGGCCAAGGAACAAAATCATCAGCAAGCTAAGTGGAAACAAACATAGAGGTGATTGACTTGAAATTAAGTGAAATAAATAGAAAACATAATTTAAAAAGTGTATCTTGAAGGTATAACTATACATGCAGCTATGATTTCTAAATTTTTATTTAACTATATAGAGATGAAAATGGATATCTCAAGGTAATTAACTAAATAATGTAACCAAAACCTAAACAAAATTTAGGCAGCATTGAAAGTATAGAAACTAGAAAGAGGAAGGTGATGCTACTGTTCCTCTCTCCTGCCGGTGTCAAACATCACATTTTAAGAGGGAGGAGTAACAACCTGGGGCCACATTCAAAGGAGAGAAACCAAGCTGCAGGAAGATCCAAAGCCCTGTTCAGGAAGTGGGATTGTTTTAGTTGGGGGATCAAGTGGCAAAGGAAAGAGATGTCTCCTTCTAACTTGTTTGTATAGAAGTTCCAGGACATGTACTAGGTACAAGCTGCAGACAGTAGTGAGTTCCCTGCCATAATAGAGTTGTATGGTGCATTGACAGTGGCATGGTAGAGAGAAGTGAGTACTGAATGGAACTGGGTTAGGATGAGATGGATTGGTAGGTGGAGTGGTGCAATGGTTACATTAAGAGCTCAACTCTAGAAACAACCACTTGGGCACCTTGCCCAGTTATTTTATATGACTCAGAACACTCAACTTTTCTGAGCTTCAGTTGCTTCAGCAGCAAATGGAAGCAACAGTGCCTGTCTCATCATATTTTGAGAAATAAGTGCATGAGTGCATACAGAGAGCTTCTTGTTCTGTTCACCATGTAATGCTTAATAAAGGACAACTGTTCTTACCATTAATTATGAGTATTAGGGGTTTTATTACCATGATAGTCAAAGGTAAATTTTTAAATTTTCTAGTTTCATGAAATTTTATCCACAAATACTTATGCTCTCTAACTACAAGGTGGCAGAGAGATCTTCATCCTCACTCATTCTGGGACCTAGCTTAGAGAAGGATCAAGAAGAAAGCAATAACCTGTGAAAGGGGAAAGAGAAATGATCCTTGACTCAGGTGCACACAGCCCAAAACACATCAGGGACAGTGAAGGCAGGCCATGGATTGGCAGAGAGGTTATTGTACTTTGACTTTTATGTGTTTGCATTTTTACATTTGTCTTTTATAGGAATAAAGTATCTGTTAAATTCACAGCAGTTTTCCTGAAAGGTGACGCTTATGATGATATTGCTCCATGAAAGAGAGACAAGTGGGAAAGTATGGTTAACAAAAGGAAGTATGTGTTTATAGTCACAGAAGGTAGATCCTGGACGTACATACCCTCCCCACCCCACAGAGCTGCTTCCAGCTCAGGCTCACATCTGTCTGCATGAAGACAAAACCCATGCACACAGACACCTAAGAGTCCTTTCTTGCCTACATTTCTTCCAAGCTTAACCTACCCAACCTCTTAGTAAAAGAGATACAAATAGACAACTTTTCTCTGGAAAAGGATATTGACATGGGGTCAGATGAGTGCATCCTATTCCAAGATAGGCTACTTAACCAAGCTGTTTGGACTTGGAAAAATCACTTAATCAAGGTCCTCACCCATATGGTAAAGAGGGTGACCCAGTCTAATTTATCTTCAAGAAGCGCTCTCATCCTTACCCTATAAAACAGAGAGCATCTTTCTCTGAAGCTTTGAGTCTAATCTTTAGCTGCTTGACCCATGAACAAAAATTCACATGAAAGTACCCAAATGCTTGTTGTTACATGCCTCAAGTAGGGCCCAACCCATAGCGACCCTATGTACAACATAAGGTAACACCCCCTGACACTGCACCATGCCTGGCATTATGTCAGTGCTTCTCTGCTATTCATAGGGTTTTTGATGGCTGATTGTTTCAGGATTGTTTTGGGAGTGGGCTGCCAGGTCTTTCTTCCATTTTTGTGGTGCTAGAGATCAAATCCAGGGCCTCAGAGAGCACAGAGCAGCACTCTACCAACTGAGCTAAATGCCAGCTCTTGTTGTTGTTAGGCCATAGAGTTGGGTCTGACTGATTGTTTTTGGAGTGGGCTGCTGGGTCCTTCTCCCAAGCCTATAGCACCAGGTATTCCCAGGCAGTTTTCCACCCAAGAACTAACCAGGGCTGCTTAGTTTCCAAGATCAGATAAGATTGGACATCAGCGTGGTGTGGCAGTAGACTCAGATAGTTTCATTAATTTTTATCAGTTTATGAACTTTCCTATGTCATCTAAATTATCTAACTTGTTAACATAAATTTGTTCACAGTGCATGTCCTTACAATCTTTTTTAATTTCTGAAAGCTTGGTCATAATGTTTCCTCTTTAATTCCTGATTTTGGCAGGATTTTGTGTCTTCTCCTTTCTTTTGTTGATCAGTCTAGATCAGGTTTCCTTACTTCAGTGCAATTGATATTTAGACCAGATAATTTTTATTACAAACAGGCTGCCATATGTTGTAGGATGTTGAGCAGTATCCCTGAGCTTCACACACTAGATATCAGTCAAACACATAAACCCTAAAGTATGACAATTAAGAATTTTTCCAAACATTCACAATTACCAGTGGGAGGCAGTGCAAAATCACCCTGGATAAGAACAACTGGTTTAGATAAAGTTTTAGTTTTCTTAATCTTAATATGATTTTTTTGTGTAGATGTCTCATCCATGGATTAGAGTGAGGTATCTGGACCTATCTGTCCTTTTATGTCCAGTAAAGTTGGGTGCGTATATATTTACAATTGTTATATCTTCTTAATTGATTTTTTCCCTTTATTAATATATAGCAACTTTCTTTAACTCTTCTGACTAGTTTTAATGTAAAGTCTACTTTTTCCCATATAAGAATGGCTACTCCTCTTTTTCTTTTTCTTTTTTTATTCCCACATACTTGGTATATTAGTTTCAATCATTTCATTTTTAGTTGGTGAATGTCCTTGCCAGTGAGATAGGCTTGTTGCAGACAACAAATTGTTTCATTTTGTTTTTAATCCAATCTACTTGTCTGTCTTTTCATTGGAGAGCTAAGACCATTCCTATTTAAGATTATTATTGAAAGGGCTTTGCTAATTCTTTGTCATCATGTTGTGTTTTCCTGGTTGCTTTCCACAGTATTTGGTCTTTTCTGTCTCCTTTATTCATATTCCAGGTTTGCTGATATTTTGAGTTAGACATGAATGATTCTTTCTCAGTTCTCATTAATTCATCTGTTCCTCTCGTGAAGTTTATTCTTTCCTGTACTCTCCTGATCCAGATTGTTTTTCTTTTCCTTTTCCCTGTAGGCATAGGGTTTCTTTAAGTATCTCCTACAAACCTTGGGGGGCTGGGATTTAGCTCAGTTGGTAGAGTGCTGCTCTGCAGTCTCTGAGGTCCCAAGTTTGATTCCCAGCACCACAAAAATGGGAGAAGGACGTGGCAATCCACTCCAAGGCAATCCCGAAACAATCAGCCATTGAAAACCCTATAAGGGTTGCTATGAGTTGGACATGACTTGATGGCACCTAACAACAACAACAACAACAACATACCTTGGGACACACCTACAATCCCAATGTCCTAGGAGACTGATGCAGGAGGATCCTGAGCCCCAGTCCAGAGGCATCCTGCACTGCTCAACAAAACCCTGTCTCAAAAACAAATAAGAAAAGTGCTTAGAGTATGACACAGTAGTATAGCACTTATCCCATGCAAAGCCCTGGGTTTGATTCCAGCATGGCAAGGGGGGGGGGAGACAAAGTACTGGAGTGGCTTCCTTCTGCATCCTCTAATACCGGAGTCTATGAGGTGGAGGTGGTGGCCAGTTGAAGATGGACTCTTTTATCTGATCTTGGCTCAGAGTTGCCCATCTCTAAAGTTCCCCTCAGGAGATGGAGTCCTGTCCTTTCCCTGGAGACTGGGCTACTGTCCACTATGCCCCAGCCTCCTGATGTCCAAATCTCATAGCATGTAAGTGTCCCACCTTCCCCGTGTCTGTAATTGCCTTCCACAGCTGTGTCGCACCCCTGAGGTCGTGGCCAGTACTCCCAGGCTTGCTGATGGGTGATTATTCTTTGTTTTCAGGCTTGCAGAGTAGCTCAATCTCTCACAATAGGTTCCCTCTCACAATGGCGCCTAGTCATGACACTCCAAGATATGGCAAAATGAATCTCTTTTCCAATGCCAATCCTCCTAGTCAGGAAGGGCCACCAAATCCCCTGAAGGGTCCAAGGGTTTCAAGCACTGTGGGGTTATCCTGTGGGATTGCCAGTCAGCCTGCCAGGCTTTTCAGGTGAGGGCTCCAGTTCCCCTCCACTGCTGAGGAGCCAAGGCTGGAGATGTGTCCTGCTCACTCCCTTTTGCTACTCAGCTCCATCCTGCTCTCTGAGCCCATCCTATAACCTCCTTTGTGATTTCTGTGCTTTTCTTATCTTTCTCTCTTTGGAACAGAGTCCAATCTTTGCTATTCTGACTCCTTTGTTTTACAGCATCACAAAGAGGCTACTTCTAATCTAGGGCCATCTTACTTGGGGATTTCCCCTAATTTCTTAAGATGAAAATTTAGGTTATTTATTTTAGATACACAAGATGATTTTAACACAAATTGTACTGGAGACAATTTCAATTTTAGAAAACACAGCATCATAATTAGATGAATTGTTCATATATTGGCAACCAGATTATGGTAAAACAAACAAACAAACAAGCAAAAACCAAACCACTTTTCCTCAGCATTCAATCTTGCCTTTCGTAAACGAAATACCATGTAAAGGAAACTCACCTGTGAGGCTTTCTCACCTCCTCTCTTACTTACTAATGCTGCTTTCTTTAAATTACATGCTTCCTCAGGCTTTTCTTGAAACTTCTTTCCCTCCTTCCACTCACATTCTGATTTATGGTTCCTCTTTTGTACTGTCATATTGGTTGATTAATGAATCTGGTTGAACAATGGTTGCCAATAATATAAGAGAATATTATCTTTCCTAAGTGGTATAAATAATGAGTGTTACATTAAATGACTGGTAAACAGCAGTTCCTGAGCTGGGGATACAGCTCAGGGCCAGAGCACTTACCTAGCATGTACGAGGTCCTGCATTCAATATTAGCACTGTAAAAATGAGCAAAAAATGAAAACCAAACAAACAAAAAGAAGTTGCAAATGTGATTCTCACCAATATGGTGGTGATGTAGACGATAAAGGAAGTCTAGTTAGGCTGACGGTCAACTCTCATTCCATGAACAAGTGCCAAAGTGGCTGCGTTACTTACTTCCAGGAGTCTAAGACTTCCTTATATGCAACCAAATCCAGTGAGTGCGACCAAGGTCAGGAGCAGAGATGACAACAGGCTACTGGACAAAGATGAGAAGCAGGGCAGAATATGAACATTAGGAAAAAGGAAAGTGGTTCTTAGATGCAGAAAACTGCCGGTTAGTCAGCAAGCTGTCTTTCTGGATTCACCAGGCGTGATCCAGCAGCTTTCCAGAGTACAGGAAAGCTGACCATCGGCTAGCAGCCTGCCCTGCCTGTGTGCCACACACAAGGGACTGGTGCTGTGCCCTGTCTCCATGCAAGGCACTTGCATTCTCTAAAGGGCCTGTGAAGAGGAAAGCAGTAGAAGTACACTTTCCCTCACTCTCCCTTCTCCAGGTACTCGATCCCTCTCAATCTCGATCCTTGCCCCTGTCCCTTTGCCAGTGCCAATTCATCTTCCATTTCTCTTCACACTTTTGGTTTCTCTCTCTCTCTGCTCAGACATGGCTTCTTTCACATATCACACTGCCAGGGGCTATATCCAGAGCTAATTCTGGGACTAAAGGAAAATTCTATCCCCACCTCAAACCTTGCTTTTCATGTAACATTAACTCTTCATATGTCATGACAGCCTGGGTGTGTTTCACTGATGTTTAGAGTACAAGAAAATATTGTAGCATTATACAGCCACACATCTGTGAAAAAGCTGAAACTGGAAAACTTGGGCCGGAGCTCAGATCCTATAGGTGCCTGTTTGGGGCTATGAAATTTGTCTGTTGACTGGGTAATAAAGCATGAAAACAGGGGATTTAGGGAAAAAAAGGAGAAAATAACAAAAAAGGTGCTGTGTGTGCCAGGAACTTTACATGCACTATCTGGTTTAATTTCTGTAGCTCTATGAAGCTCCTTTTCCTTATTTTACAGACAAGGAAAGTGAACCTCATGGACTTTAAGTAACTTACTATAAGCATATGAAAAGCTGGAAATCCAGGGCTGGAGGACTCCAAAGTCTCCTCTTTTCACATACAGCTTCATAAGCCATGCAGTGGTGAATATGATGTTTACCTTGGTCATCTCTATGTTCACTCTTCTTTTGCTTAACAGTTGTCCCCAGAGAAGAGAATTCTTGAAAGATGGCAGATTGAATGTGTCCTGAGCCCCTTACTCTTTTCTCTGATCTATTTATTTCTCCTGAGTCAAGCACTACCATAGCTACAATTGGCAATGATAAAGGCAGAAATAACTACATGTTCAGGACTTGTCCCACCTGGGCCAGGTGAGAACCTAGACACAGTATTGGAGATCTTAAGGTCCAGGATTATAAAATACGGACCCAGGAGAACTTAGCTCATTGACATCAATAAGCAATTCCCATGTTCCACCCCAACTATACCACTAAGGTAAGGGCAAGTAGGCCTGGATAAGTGTATCTGACTCCCTGGCCCTGAGATGTTTAAGAGGAACTAAAAAGGGGGACTTTCTTCTCTCTACTCCTAAGGTGGGTAAATCCAAGGAGCCTGGGAAATAGAAAGGCTTCTTCTTGATGCTGACATCTCAGTAGAAAGTGATAAGCTGCCTGTTGTTCCATCATTGGCTCAAAGGAGCAGAGACTACAGGCTTCCCATCACTCATGGGAGCCCCACTTAAGGTATCCTAGCAGTTGAATCTGAGCCTAAGTGAGCAATCAAATCAAATAACAATTATATGTGAGGATATCTAGCAGTGAGCCTCAGAACTGCTGGAGGAGACTAATAGTAAGCTGGACAGGAAAAAACAGTAATTGAAGACATTAAAGGACAACACAAAATACCACTTAGTACTGAAAGATATGATTGAGAATTAATAAATTCACTAAGTGAATTGACAAAAGAATGATCACCACTAAGATTCAAATCATAAGCCAGATAAATGAGAAAGGATGAATTTCTTCAGTGAAAAAGAAAAGGCCTAGAGAATTAATTAAGGCAATTTGAGAAACAAATGAACCTCAAAATGAAATAAAAGAAGATATAGAAGTGAGGCTTTCATTAAACATAATTAAATAAATTATAGAGGAAATATTCCTGAACTGAACATGGCTCTGTGGCTATAAAATAACCAGGTTTACATAATTGTATATATGAAGCACAAATTAAAGTAATGCTTTGTGTGGTAAACAATATACATAAAAATAAAATGTAATAACCAATTATAAAAGGACAAAGGAGGTAAATAGAAGTATGGTGTTAGAGATCTTACATTGTATATGAAGTGCCGTAATATTAATTCATGACATTCAGTGATAAATTAGGGAGGAAAAGTTTAATCTCAAAAACAAACACTAAAATGTAAAACAAAAAGGTAAAATCATAATGAAAAGAGTAGATTTCAGTTGAACCACGTCAATAGTTACATTAAATATAAATGAGCTACATAAGGCCATGAAATACATGAAAAAATGCCCAATATTGCTAGCCATTAGAGAAGTGCGAATCAAAACAACGCTGAGATCCCACCTTACTCCAATAAGAATGACCAAGATCTATAAAACAAATAACAACAAATGCTCGAGAGGCTGTGGAGAAAAGGGAACCCTCTTACACTGCTGGTGGAGCTATACGTTGGTTCAACCATTTTTGAAATCATTATGGAGGTACCTCAGAAAACTAAAAATAGATCTACCATATGACCCAGCTATACCACTATTGGGAATATACCCAAAAGGAGACGAGTCATCATACCACAGAGACACCTGCATCTCCATGTTCAATGCAGCACTTTTCACAATAGCAAGGATATGGAATCAACCAAAGTGCCTGCCAACAGAAGAATGGCTAAAAAAATTATGGTACATATACACAATGGAATACTACCCAGCAATCAAAAAAATGAAATGATGCCATTTGCAGCAGAATGGATGGAATTGGAGAAATTATCTTAAGTGAATGAACACAAGCCCAAAAAGAGAAATACCACATATTCTCACTCACATGTGGGAGCTGAATCAAATTTAAACAAAGGAAAAAATCCTGTATATAAATTGGAATATAATCAAAAGCTTATGTAAACTTAGCAGAGAAGGGACAATTTAAGGAGCGGGAAGGAGGGAGAGAGGGATCTAGCAAAAGGAAGTGATGATGGGAGAAGACAAGATGGGGAGGAGGGCCAATGAGGAGCAAGGAATGAGAGAGCGGTCAACCTCAAAGTAAACAGCCCAACTTTAATAGTTTGGGAAATAATTATAATAATACTAACAATACCAAAGTCTGGCAATAATGCAAATGGACTAGATTATTCATGTAATACTGCTGACAATGTAAAAAGATAGATCACTATAGAAAGAAGTTTGGACTTAAATCATAATCAGGGTGCACGGGAATAGATAAATATTCCCACAAAAGATATGCAAGTAGAAAGGAGGCCATTGTTGGGGGGGTGGAGATGGGGGAGGAGGGGCACAAGAGGGTAAGGGGGAAGGTATGTGTGCAATATACAGTGGAACACAAATATGGAAATGTAACAATGAAATACATGTCAGAATGAAACACATTAAGTTGTACATTAAAAATTTGCAATAAAAAATATGTTGTTGTTGTTGTTGTTAGGTGCCGTCAGGTCGGTATCCAACTCATAGAGACCCTCACCGGGTTTTCAATGGCTGACTGTTTCTTCGGGATTGCCTTGGGAGTAGATTGCCAGGCCCTTCTCCCATTTTTGTGGTACTGGGAATTGAACTCGGATCCTCAGAGACTGCAGCGCAGCACTCTACCAACTGAGCTAAAAAATATAAATGATCTAAACACTAATTTTAAAAAGTACTTGACTAATGTTTAAAAAAAAGGAAAGAACTATATGCTGATGACAATGCCCTTTAACGGAGATATGTTAAAAGTAAATGAATGGGAAAGATACACTGTACAATTATTATTTACACAAAGAAAAACTAGAGTAGCTGTATGAAAATCAGACAAATCAGATTTCATAGCAAAGTACATCACTAGAGATGCTATTGTTGTTGTGAGGTACCATTAGATGAGTCCAATTAGTAGAAACCCTATGTAAAACAGAATGAAACACTACCTGACACTGTGCCATACACACAATTTTTTTATGTTTGAGCTCATTGTTGTAGCCACTGTGTTTCTTCTCATTTTGAGTCATGCCTCATCAGCAAATGGAGGTCTCAGGGGCTCTATTCTCACAATGAAGGTTGGCTCTACTTTGAGGAGGCCACTCTTCCCCAGGCATTTCTAGAATGCTTTCCAACCTAGGAGGCTCATTTTCCAGCAGTATATTTGACAGTGCTTCTGTGCTATTCATAGGGTTTTCAGTGGTTAATTGTTGCAGGAGTGGATCACTGGTTCCTTCTCTCTAGTCTGTCTGACTCTGGAAGCTCAGATGAAACCTATCCCCCATAGGTGGCCCTCCTGGTGTCTGGAATATCGGTGGCATAGATTTCAGCATCATAGCAACATGCAAGCCCCCACAGCATGACAAGCTTACAGATATGTGGGGGTTAAGAGCAATGTTGTTGTTGTTAGGTGCCATCGAGTTGGTGTCCAACTCATAGCAACCCTATGTAAAATAGGAAAAACACTATTGTCATGCTTCTCTGCTATGCAGTGTTTTCAATGGCTGAATTTTGGGGGGCAGTGGATTGGGTTGCCAGGTCCTTCTCCCAAGCCTACAGCACCTGGTGTTCCCAGGTGGTCTCTCATCCAAGTACTAACCAGGCATGACCCTACTTAGCTTTTGAGATCTGACGGGATCAAATGCCACAGTGGTATGGCTGCAGGCAAAGGTGTAGGCCAAGCTGGCGTTGAATTCATGATCCTCCTTTCTCATCCTCTTCAGCAAGTTGATTATTGGTGTGTGCCACCATGGCTTCCCAGCAACAGAGACACATAAAAGGATCAATCCATCAGGAAACATAAAAATCCCAAATGTGCATGTGTCAGATAGCATGAAGTAAATGCATGAAACTTCTCTCCCCACATAAGCCTTTAAAAATAAAAAAATCCATTCTTTTCTATACTCTCTGGTGGGGCAAAAAGAGGCTGTAGGCCATGGCATGGGGATATGCTTTTCTGATTCCTGAGCTAGAAGAAAACATATGTTTATAAAAAAAAATGGGGTTCTGGTTTCCCATCCTAACGAAAGGAGTTTAAAATCACCAAAACAACATCAACAACAACAATTTGCCAGAACTAAAGATGGGAAAATCCACTGTTTGAATTGGAGATTTTCATATATCTGATAGAACACTAGACAAGTATGTACACACACACACACACACACACACACACACACACACACACACACACATCAATAAAGATACAAAGTACAGATTCTCAAATTGTGGTCTGGCTACCACAAAGGGCCCATGCAGATTGTCTATAAATTCAAAACTAAATTCATAATAACATCATTACTTAACAAGGAAATCCAGTTTTAAACTCTAGTGAAATACTATTTCACTTGTTGATGTTGGGTGCCACTGAGTCACTCTGACCATTAGTATCCCTATGTATAACAGAATGAAACTCTAGCTGTCACTGTGCCATGCCCATACTACTGTCAGTGCTTCTCTGCTATTCATAGGGCTTTCAATGGCTGAAAGTTTTTGGGAGTGGGCTGCTGGATCCTTCTCCCAAGCCTACAGCACCCAGTATTCCCAGGCAGTCTCCCATCCAAGGACGAACCAGGCCTGGCTCTGCTTAGCTTCAGAGATCAGACTAGATGGAGCACCAGGGTGGTAAGGCTATAGATATCATTTCACTAGAATGACTAAAATTAAAAGAGAATGATGACATCAAATGTTGGGGATATTTGGAGCAATTTGAACTCTCATATCCCACTGCTTGGGAGTATAAAATTCTGAAAAATGAATTGGTTATGCCTTAAGAAGTTAAACCTACACAAATTCGCACATCATACATCAATCCCAAATATATTATAGTGAGAAAAAAAACAGATAAGAGTATATTCTGTTTTCTTCCATTAATATGAAGTTTGGAAGTTCCATAAAAGGTAAAACCAATCAATAATTATTTGTGTTTTAAAAATTATGCTTCAATAAAAAATTTAAAAGAAATAATTATCTCAGTACTCTCACCAACCTCTCTCCAAAAAGCCAAATAAAATTCACACACACAAAACAACAGAAAGTATGTTTTATAATTTCACTTAGCCAGGCACACATGAACTCACTATGTTGACGACTCCGCAATTCAGAATTCTACCTTCCCTCAGGCCATCTCTTACAGAAGATTTAATTGCCATTCTGTGGCACAAAGACTGAGTGATCCACTAGTGGATAATTATATTAAATATAATTATATTACATTTAATGTGTTTCAAATATTAGTAAATTTGTATTTGCTAGTTTTAGAAAGCCTGCAGCAGTAGCCCTGTGGCATCTGATCCCGTCAGATCTTGGAAGCTAAGCAGGGTCAGGCCTGGTTAGTACCAGGATGGGAGACCACCTGGGAACACTAGAAGCTGTAGGCTTGGGAGAAGGACCTGCCAACCCCCTCCCAAAAATCAATCTGCCATTGAAAACCCTATGAACAGCAGAGAAGCCTTCACAATAGTGTTTCCCCTGTTGTACAGAGGGTTGCTATGAGTCGGATACCGACTCAACAGCACCTAACAACAACAAACAACAGTTTTAGAAAAGAATAAGAAATTCTGCTTTCTTCTTATGCTCTAATAGGTTATCTTGTGAACACTCAAAGTCTATGTCTGCTGGAGATTGATGGCTTAAGTCCTCTATATCAGGATATTCTGCCACCTGCAGCTGAAAAAATTCTTAACTGATAAAGCCTGCCATTAAAGAAGGGGCCAGATCACGAAGGTGATTATAATTCATACTAAGGAAATACAATTTTATCTTATCAACAGTGAGTGGCCTCTAACATCTTTTAAGAAAATGAGAGAAGTATCAAACAGGCTTGTGCAGGAACTACTGGCAAAGGTGTTAATTTGAAGTCTGGGAGATGATTGTGGACTCAATTAAGACAGACTAGACTGTCTTAATCAAGACTGGACTAGAGAGGAAGATGGATTTCAGAGGAATTCAAAAAGCAGAATCTGAAGATGTTCAGGCCAAACACTGACAGGTCTTGGTGGTGAATCAGATGTGGGAAATGGAGCATCAGAGGCATCGTGAATGACTTGAATTTCTAGCTCAGGCAGTTGGGTGTCTGCACCCTTACCAAGGAGAAAAGCCAAGAGGTAGGGAGATTAACAGTGAACTTAGATTTGGGCATCCCAAGCCGTGGTATCCAGGTCGTGTTGCATGGGCAGCTGGGAAGACAGCATAACAGTGAGTCTCAGCTGCAGACAGAGCAGGTCCTTCAGCCCAAGCCTGATGTCTCCCTGGCCATGGCTGGGAGAAGCACTTCCCCCAGACCCTTCCCTCCCTGGCAGCACTAATGATCTCCCCTGCACCTCACCATACTTGGCAAAGCCTGTAGTGGATGGCAAATCCCTCCCCTACCTCTCATTAGTTCTGTCTCAAGGTTTAGTGTCACCCCTATTTCCATGGGGAGTGCCTTATTATGCCTTCAAGCTTGTGTGCCTGCGGCCTTGCTTTCCATTCTGTTCACTGAGAACACAGAGCGGCATTCATTTGACATTTATTAAGGTGTTATAATATGCCAGGTTCTATGCTAAGGAAATTATAAAAATATAGAATTTTTGCATGAAGTGCAATATTAGCCAGCTTTTCTTTCATCTGGATTCTTTACCCTAGAAGAAGTATGTTAACAGAGACAGTATTCTCAGCATCATTGTGGGTGCTCAGGAAAAGGACTTTGCTGGCTGGTTAGAGTATTTGCAACCAGAGCAAGCTAGACTGTGCAAAGTGTGGAATTCCTGGGACAGCATAGCCACGTGTAAGCCAGCATGGGGCCTAGGTCACAGCACCAAGCTGGAGTGCAAACAGCCAGAGGATTTGCCTTAGAACTGTGCCAGGGTGCAGGCTCAGGATGATATGAAACTCAATCACGTCCAAATTCTAATTATTGGCCAATAATTCTTGCCTGAAATAGGGCTAATTTACTCTCAGGGACATGGCTATTGGACACAGATGTGACTAGGTTCTTAGGGGAAGCAGTAGTTACGGCAGGAGCGACAGAGACAAACAGGCATAGAGACTTTGGGCTTGGCCAGTGCAACAGTAGTTAACTATGACCACAGAATGGGGGAAGAACACAGAGGAAAGACAAAGAATATGACAGCAGTAGTAGCCAGTGGACATGGCTTCCTCATACACATGCAGATGGCACAGCCTGACGACAGGTTCCTGCAAAGATACCCTATAAGCTTCTGGATTTGTTTCTTTGATTCTGAATATTTTAGGACCACAGGCTTTATTTTTACCCCCATATGTTGGCAGTGCTAGGAAGAAATCCTTGTAATATTCTCAAACTATCCATGAAAGCTATAGGTTTCATAGCATCTAAGAGGCTACATATTATAAAAAGTTATTATTTTACAAACTACTTGTGCAGTAAAATACTGCTAACTATAAGATGCCTGCAGCCATAGCACTGTGGCATCTGATCCCATCAGATCTCGGAAGCTAAGCAGAGTTGCACCTGGTTAGTACTTGGAGGGGAGACCTCCTTGGAACACCAAATACTGTAGGCTTAGGAGAAGGACCTGGTAACCCACTCCCAAAAATCAATCTGCCATTGAAAACCCTATGAATAGCAGAGAAGCACTGACAATAGTGTTTCACCTGTTGTACATAATGTCATTATGAGTCAGAGACCAACTCAATGGTACCTAACAACAACAACAACAATGAACTATAAGTGAAAGTGACCAACTAATTCCTTGTTAGTTTGAGAACTCAAGCCACCTTTTCTTTCTTTCTTTCTTTATTTATTTTTATTAGAAATTTTTAATGTACATCATAATGTGATTCATTTTGACATGCTTTTCGTTGTGACAATTTTCATATATGCAATTTGATAAGCATTATTCATATAGGTTACCCCTTACGCTCCTCTATGTTTCCCCCCTCCCCCCTTCCTATCTAAGTTTCCCATCCAAGTCTTCTCTATTTTTTACTATATAGTATTTTTCTATATGTCCTTGGGTTCCATTCTGTTTAAGATAGAAACTTTTCCTGTAGTGGTCTTTGTTTCTATCTTGTTAGAACAATTACATGCGATTTTTAGTCCATTTGTATTGAGCTCATTCTTATCTTCCCTCCCCCCTTTTAATGTGATCTGACCTTTGAGTAGGATTTTTCCTTCTTGTAATTTTGAGTCAGCTCTCTCATATGAGTGAGAACGTGTGTTCTCTTTCTGAGCTCGTGTTCGTTCACTTAAAATAATTTTCTCTGATTCCATCCATTTTGCTGCGAATGATCCTATTTCATTTTTCTTGATTGCTGAATAGTATTCCATTGTGTATATATACCATAGTTTTTTTATCCATTCTTCTGTTGAAGGGCACTTTGGTTGATTCCATATCTTTGCTATTGTGAAAAGCGCTGCATTGAACATGGAGATGCAGGTGTCTCTGTGGTATGATGACTCATC
>VMDO01031370.1:0-20146 GCA_007922755.1 Pedetes capensis
ATAGATTATATATATATATAAAGATTATATATATATATATATAATCTTTATATAATGACATAATGATATGCCCATATCTGTCTGTCTATCTACTATCTACTTTGACAACATGTTATCTGTCAGTTTTACTATAACATATTCAAAGGAAATAAACAATGATGGTGGTTCTTCAGTACTTGGAAGTTAAACACAGGGCTTCATGAATGCTTGGCAAGCTGTATTATTGAGCTGCATTCTCAGTCCCATTTACTTATGTATGTATGTATGTATTTATTTATTTATTTAATTTTGAGATGAGTTCTCACTAAGTGGCATGGGCTACCTCTTCCTCAAACTTGTGATCCTCTTGTCTCAGCATCCCAAATTGATGGGAATATAGCCACGCATCACATTATCCACCTACATTATGGTTGTTGTTGTTAGGTGCCATCGAGTCATGTCCAACTCATAGCAACCCTTTTAGAGTTTTCAATGGCTGAATGTTTTGGGATTGCCTTGGGAGTGGGTTGCCACATCCTTCTCCCGTTTCTGTGGTGCTGGGAATCAAACTCGGGGCCTCAGAGACTGAAGAGCAGCACTCTACCAACTGAGCTAAATCCCAGCTCCCACCTACATTATTATTGTTTTTAAAATTCTTCCACAGAACATTTACATTTAAAATATTTGGAGGATTTATTAAGGAAATAAACTGAATTATTTACAGTTGCTTAAAATCAGTGACTGTTTCTTAGATTAATATGATGAGTTCTATTGGTTCTTTCTTGGAAGAAATTATGAAGAATTATCTCTCAAAATATTTCTTAAAAAGTCTTCAGAGTATATAATAAAAGTTTCTAAGTAATGCCATGAGTCACACCTGACTCGATGACACTTTATAACAATAACAAACAACAAGAAGTAATGACTAAACTCTTTTTTAAGCCCGTGTCTCCTGAAACTACCATAGAACTAATGCTGAGATTTTAGCAGGGCATTAACAACTTACATAATTGTGAAATCGAATAAAGTTTATCACTTTTTACTTTAATTATATAATCCTTCCTGTAGATAAGACAGGAGTCAAGTCTCTTCCTTGTTTTTCTGTTTCTTGGTAACTTCAACTTATAAATCTTGACAGAGGAGTAGAAAATAGAATGATATTGTAAGGTAGTTGATTCTAACCAAATAAAAATGTCTAAGTATCCATTTTAGAAAAAACCTAATGTGAAATTATTTAAAAAGGAGCAGAAAAGACTCTGATGAAGAAATTGCTGAGTTGTTTCATCAGTCTTAGTGAGAGGACACTAACTGTTTAATAGAATTATAATGATGATAACTTTAAAATTAAATTGCTCCAGCAGAGTTAATGCCCAGGGAGAATATTTAATGCATTTTAAAATGTCATGTAGGTAGGATTTACATAGATAGGGATAGTTAAATACACATATAGATATCAGCTAATATTTGTTTTTCTCTGATAATAGTTTATTTCTGCAATATACAACAGGACACATAAAAATACATTAAAACATTTTGTGCAGCCAAAGAAAGGTATGAATTAACTGGTTTCCACGGGAGTTTTAGTTGGAAAATCAATAACCAAATCTAGGCATGATAATGTTTTAAATTATTATTTTTCTAGATCAGTTTCAGAATGTTGACCATTACACGACAGAACTGGCTAAGATCAAATCATTTCAATAAATTGATGACATACAAGAAAAGCAAATCTTTCCATCTTCCATCTTTTGTGATTTCATAAACAAGGTAATAAAAGATTATGTATCTGGTTTGGATAAGACACTATCCCCAAGAGAAACAAATGATAACACACAATTCTGTTCCTTTGTTGACAAGGTAGTTGTTTTTTTTTTTAAATTTTTTCTTTTTAATCTTTTCTTTTGGGTACCAGAAATTGAACCTAGGGCCTCGAGCATGGTAGGTAAGTGCTCTGCACTTGAACTACATACATCTCCAGCCCTCTCACATGGAGCTTAACAATTTTCTACAAACCCAAGTTTATCTCTATCACTTTAATAACAAACAAAAACCCAGGTAAAAATGTTCTACTAGAAGACTATAATAAATACCTATATATTTTTATGCAGAACATAAACCTTCCATCTCCATGCACAAGTTCTTGGCATTTTAATAAACTGTATCATATATCCTATTCCTAATGAACCCTTCAGTGTTTTAAACCATTATACCTATAAGAACCCTAATATAATTTCAAATTAACAAATCAAGCTTAGATAAATCTTGACTAAAGGGAGATTTTTCCAGGTCTGATAGAGCTCTAGATAATAATAACTGACAGAGAAATGTGTTATTTCTTAGCAGTATAACCACAGTAAACTGCATCTTCTTTTCACTTTTGCACATTTACATACATCTAATCATTTACAAATTATTTTGTAATTTTATGCAGAAAACAAAAGCTATTGTATAATTTGAGGTCCTGGAAGTGAGGTGGATATTCAGTCTATTAAAATGGCCATATCACAAAACTTTAGCAAAATCTTTCTATTCCAGGCTTGCCATCTCCTTGTCCACAGTGCATGTTTTAATAATGCAAGAGCCAAAATATAACAGAAGCTGGTTACCCACTGCTCGCTTTGATTTGAAGAATTTATTATCAAAACAGCATTTTAAATATTTAACTAGGAACAGTGCAGTCTCTGAAATCCTCTAAGTCTTCTGGGCTATAACTGTCAATTTTTGCTAGTTAGTGTTATTTTTGTCACTGGATTTTACAAACACTATTGCAGAATGGCTATGTTTTTCTATTGGAGAAAATGAATTCTCTGAATGGTGTCTGAAACAAAATCCAGGACATTCTTCTCTTATTGACACTATTAGGAATGGAAATATAAAGATAACAAAGCATTCCCTGGCTAATGACTTGTTCCTGGCCTGTGTATTAGTCAGATATAGTTTTATTTGGAATCTATGTAGGATGGATGGATGTGACTTTATTTGCTTAGCAAATCCAGGACACCAGTAGTCTCCATTTAAGATTCCTAAGGAAAATAGAGATCAAGGGAGGACAAAGGCAAATTTTATTATCAACTAAAATGGCAACCTTCTGGAGAAATGCACTCAATGATATGGCAAAAATCTATAGCCCAGGGCTGCTGGAGGCCCAAATGCCAATTTACCATCTTTCCCTCTGTCAATCAACGACTCAAATTGGAGCATCAGCTCATTAGTGCTCACCAGGGTTCCTGGCACATAACATGATCAATTAATACTCTTTTGGACAAATATTATTCCCATGACAATAAAAGATAAGTCCACACCAAGAAGCCAGGGGAAAGATTATTTCCTAATATGTAAAGGCTGATCACTATAAAATATGAAAAAAAATAATTTTTTTTTCAGAGAAAGAGAACAAATAACAACCACAGTACAGTGAAGGGGAGGAATGTGAAAATTGTGGAGCCATATATTTCAGTTGTTCTTGGTCTAAATTTCTAATTAACAAAATTAATATTAAAGCCACATGAATGGTCAACCAGGGTTTTTTTTTAATTTGTTGGCAATTTTTACTGAAGTTACATGCTCAAAGGAAAAAGGAGAAAGTTCATGCATAACTCTCCATCCTTTAGCCTACACAAATACATACATCCTCCACACCAACTTCACAAACCCATGTGGTACATCTATAGTCAGTGAGCCAAATATTGATACATCATTTTCAATTAAAGTACATAGTTTTACTTAATGATTCACTTGGTGTTGTATGATCTATGTTGGCTGTTAGGTGCCTTTGAGTCAGGTCCAACTCACAGCGACCCTATTTACAACAGAATGAAACACTGCCCAACACTGTGCCATGCAAAATATCTTTTATTTTTTTAATGTTTGAGCCCAGTGTTGCAGTCACTGTATTTCTTCTCATTTTGAGTTGCTACATCAGCAAATGGAGGTCCCCAGGCTTTACTCATTCCTGTCATTAAGGTCAACACTACTTTGAGGAGGCAACTCTTCCTTAGTTGTTTCTTATAGTATGTCGTCCAACCTGGGGGGAGTCTCATTTTCAAGCACTACATTGGATAGTGCTTCTATTCTATTCATAAGGTTTTCAATGGCTAATTGTTTCAGGAGTGGGCTGCTGGGTCCTTCTCCCCAGTCATTTTAGTCTGGAAACTCAGCCGAAACCTGTCCACCATGGGTGACTATGCGACTGATCTGAAATACCAGTAGCATAGTTTGCAGAGTCACTGCAACATGCAAGCCTCCCCCACCCCCAACCCCAGCATGACAAGCTGACAGACACATGAGGAGTGTGAGCTATAGACAGGTTCTGAAAAATGTATCATTGCTTGCATATCCCTCTACAGTATCATGGAGAATTGTTTCACTGTCCTAAAATTTACCTGTGTTCCACCTTTTACTCCCTTCTCCTCCTAAACTCCTGGAAATCAGGAGTTTTACCTTTTACCTTTTTACCTTTTTAAGAGATTTTCCTTTTCCAGAATGTCATATAGTTCTAATCATATAGTATGTGGCCTTTTAAATGGGTTTCTTTCACTTACTAATATGCATTTATACTTTTGTTAATTATTTTCATGGTTGGATTGCTAATTTCTTTATCTTATTTAATTATATGAATCTGTTTGGATGCACTGGTGCTTACTTATCCACCCTCTGAAGAGTATGATTGCTTCCAAGTTTTGATAGCTATGAACAAGTCTACTAGAAACATTACTGTTAGGTTTTTTTATGGCTCCATGTTTGTAACTCATTCAGGTAAATGCCGAAGAATGTGATTATTGAATCCTGTTGTTAGGGCAACATTATGTTTAGTGTTTTAAGAAAGTGCCAAAATGTCTTGCAAAGTGGCTATATCATTTTGCATTTCCCACAACAATAAATGAGATTTTCTGGTGCTATACATCCTTGCCAATAATTGGTGGCATCACTTTTCGGGCTTTATCATCTTAACAGGTGTGAATTTGTAGCTCTTTATTTTAATTTGCATTGCCTTAGTGGTGTATGATATTAAGTATGCTTCCTTACTTATTATCTGTCTACCTTCTTTGGTGGGAGAAGGACCTGGCAATCCACTCCCAAGGCAATCCCGAAACAGTCAGCCATTGAAAACCCTATGAGGGTCGCTGTGAGTTGGATACCAATTTGACGGCACCTAACAACAACAACAAACAACATCTTCTTTGGTGAGATGTTTATTCAGGTCATGTGTGCATTCCTTATTCTTGAGTGTTAAGTATTTTTGTATATTTTGGTAATACTTTTGTCAGTCAGATATACCTTTTATGAATATGTTCTCTCTGTCTGTGACTTGCCTTCTCATTCCCTCAACAGCATAATCTGCAAAGTAGTTTTCAACTTTAATGAAATCAAGCTGTCGTCCATGCTTTGACTCTGGTGTCGTATCTAGTCATCCTCAATGCCATGTCACCTAGCTTTTCTTCTATAGCATCTTCTAAGATGTGTAGTTTTGATTTTCACATGTAAGTCTACAATCCATTTTGAGTTCATTTTTGTGGAAGTTATTATGTTATGTAGAGATGCCTGCATCTCTATAATTTTTGGCATGTACCTACCTAGTTATTCTAGCACCTGTCCACATTTTATAACCTTTGCTCTTTTGTCAAGGATTAGCTGAATATATTTGCATAAATCTAGTTCTGGGCTCTTTTATTATTTTCCATTGATAAATTTGTCAATTCTTAAGCCAAAGCTCTGCTTTCTTTTTTGTTATAGCTATGGCAATCTTTTGACTTTGTTCTTCAATACTGTGTTAGTGACTCTAGATCTTTTGCCTTTCCATATAAATTTTTGAATAAACTTGCCAACTACAGTAAAATAACTTGCTGGAATTTTCTTAAAATTCTATTGGATGTATAGATCAATTTTGGAAGAGCTGAAATCTTGACAATGTTGAGTGTTTCTATCTATGAACAAGGAATATCTTTCCTTCTACTTAGTTCTTTGATTTCCTTTATCAGTTTTGCAATTTTTCTCATTTTGGTCTTATATTTATTTTGCAAGAGTAATATTTAGACATTTCCATTTTGTAGTAAAATAAATGATATTCTGTGTGCATTTTCTTTCTTTCTTCCTTGTTTTCTTTCCTTCTTTTCCTTCCTCCCTTCCTTCCTTCCTTCTCTTTCTCTCTCTATCTCTGTGTACTTCTCTCTCTCTCTCTCTCTCTCTCTCTCTGTCTGTCTCCTTTAGTTGAGGAGTTGAACCTAGATTATTGAGCTAGGCAAACACTCTACCACTGAGCTAATCCCCAAATTTTATTTTATTTTATTTTTATTTTGACACATGACCTTTTTAGATTGCTGTTGTTGTTGGTTGTTAGGTGCCGTCGAGTCGGTATCCGACTCATAGTGACCCTCTGCACAACAGGGGGAAACACTATTGTCAGTGCTTCTCTGCTGTTCATAGGGTTTTCAATGGCAGATTGATTTTTGGGAGGGGATTGCCAGGTCCTTCTCCCAAGCCTACAGCTTCTGGTGTTCCCAGGCGGTCTCCCATCCAGGTACTAACCAGGCCCGGCCCTGCTTAGCTTCCAATCTGACAGGATGGGATGCCACAGGGCTACCGCTGCAGGCCTTAGATTGCTTAGGCTGCCTCTAACCTAAAACCTGCGATTCTCCTGTCTCAACCGCCCAAGTAACTGGGATTGCATGTGTGCACCACTGTTCCTACCTTCTTTTTTTAATGGCATAGGAAAACTATTGACACTTATATACTTAATATGTGTCCAAGAGCTCTAATTGTATTACTGATTTAAAAATATTTTGTCAATACCTTGGTGTGATATATATATCTATATCTATATATTATATATATGCATATATATGCATATATATATATGCATATATATAATATATAGATATATATCCTAAAGTATGCATATTTTATTTCATTTTCTTGTGTTATTCCATTAACTAGGACTATCACTATGGTGATGTAAGGGCATGGTGAGAGGAAGTATTCTTATTCCTGGTAGTAGTGGGAAATTTTCTAATTTCTCACTGTTAAGTAAAATGTTATATATAGCTCGTTTGTAGATCTTTTCTATAAAGTTATGAAACTTTGCCTTTATTCTTAATTGGCTGAATATTTTTGTCATGAATGGGTGCTGGATTTTGTCAAGAGATTTCTATGCATATTGATATCATGGTTAACTCAGTTGGTAGTTGCTGCTCTGTGCTTTCTGGGTCCCTGGGTTTGATCTCTAGCCCTGCAAAAACGGGAGAAGGATGTGGCAATCCATGCCAGAAGCAATTCCAAAACAACTAGCCATTGAAAACCCTACGCAGGGTCGCTATTAGTCAGGCCTGATTCAACACCACCTAACAACTACAACAATTGATATGATCACATGATTTTTCTTCCCTAAGCTGCTAAAATGATGGACTACATTAATGATTTTTTGAATTTGGAAGCAGTCTTGTACAGCTGGATGTAAATCCCACTCTATAATGGTGCACACTTTTTTATACATCATTGAATTCAATTTCTAATGTTTTGGTGAGGGATTTTGGAAGCCTGTTTATGAGAAATATTAATCTGCATTTTTCACTTTTTCTTTTTGTAGTATTAGGGAAATTCTGGCCTCATAAAATGAGTCGACAAATGTTTTCTTTGTTTCCTTCTTCTGGAAGAGATTGTAGAAAATTGTTAACATGTATGTCATGTTTCTTTAAATACACCAGAGTCAGCTGTTTTATGTAGTGGAAGGTTATTATTTATTGATGCAATTTATTTAAAAGATGCTGGCCAAATCAGATTTTTCCATTTCTTCTTATGAGTTTTGGCAGATTATGTCTTTCAAGGAATTGGACCAATTAATCTAGGTTATGAAAGTTGTAGAAATAGAGCATTTATAGTATTCCATTATTATCCTTTGAATGTTCATGTAATGTGTAGTGATGTCCCTGTTGCATTTTTTTGATATTAATGATTTTAGTTTCTGTGCTTTTAGCTAGGCTTGTCAATTTTATTTATCTTTTTAAGAACCAAATTTAGGTTTCATTGATTTTCTTCTATTGATTTCCAGTTTCCAACTTCACTAAATTCTACTCAAATTTATTTTTTCCTTTGTTTTACTTTGATTTAATTACTTTCCTTTTCCCATTTTCCTAACATGGAAGCACAGACTATTGATTTTACATATTTTCTATTCTGACATATACATTTGATGCTCTAAATTTCCTTTCAAGTGCTGCTTTTGCAGAATGCCAAAATGTTTTATGTTAGCTTCTCATATTCACTTAGCTCAAAATATTTTTACATTTCTTTGGGTTTTTCCCCTTTGATGATGTTATTTAGAAGCTTTCTGTCACTGATTTCTATTTTAAATTCATTGTTACCTAACAGCATACACTGTATGATCTTAATAATTTGTAATTTATAAAGTTATGTTTTCAAGTCCAGAATGTTGTCTATATAGGTGCAAGTTCCGTGTTAGCTTGAGGATAATGTGCGTTCTGCTACCATGCTGCTCTGCTTTCTGTTGCTATGAAAAATATCTGAAAGTCCACAAAAAGGTGGAATGATTTACTTGGGCTCATAGTTTCTGAAGCATCATTCCATAGTAACCTGGTTCCATTGTTTCCTGGACCTATGATGAGACAGAACATCATGGTGGAGAGAACATAGTGGAACAGAGCTGTTTAGCTCCTGGAAATTGGCCCGCAGAGAAAGAGAGAGAGCAGAAGGGGTCAGGGATAAGATACACCCATTAAGGGCATGTCCCCAGTGATCTACTCCCGCCAACCAGGCCCCACCACCCATTAACAGTCAATACAGCTATGAATTTATCAATGAATTAACCCACTGGTGAATTTAGAGCCCTCAAGATCCAGTCAACTCTGACCAGAGCTGCAAGACCAAGCCTTGAACACATGAGTCTTCAGAAAACAGTTCATATTCAAACCACAACAGATGTGGGCTAAAGCATTTTATAACATCAATTTTGTCCACTGTTTGTCTGTGGTGCTCATTTCAATTAGGTCTTTAGTAATTTTCTGACTGCTGTGTCATCCTCCAACTATACTTGCTCATTTGTTTATTTCTCCTTAGAGTTTTATCAATTTTTGCCTTATGGGTTTTGGCACTATGTTATTATGCATGTACACATTAAATGTTTCTTATGTCTCCTTGGAGAATCAACCTCTTTCTTATAATAAATGTCCCTGTTTGTCCATGGTAATTTTGCATACTCTGGTGGCATATTTACCTGAAATTACAGCAGCTACTTAAATCTTCTTTTGATTAATTTTAGCATGGTCCATCTATCTCTATTCCTTTACTTTTTACTTGTCTATGCATTCATATAGAATGGGTTGCTTACAGATAATGTATAGTTGGGTCTTGTTTCTTATCTACTCTGACAGTTTGTCTTTGAATTGCTATATTTAGGCCATTTATTTTAATAGGAATTATTGATGCAACTTAGCTTCTTTAGCCTGACTTTGGTTGCAACAAACTTTCCTCTTGAGGGTGCTGTTTTGTTTTTTGTTTTGTTTTGTGGTACTGAGGGATGAACCCAGGGCCTCACACTTGCATGCTTTGCAAGTGCTGGACCACTGAGTTGCACCCCCAGCCCATTTTTTACTTTTGTGAGACAGGGTCTCGCTAAGTTACGCAGACTGCCTCTGGTCTTGAACTTGCAGTCCTCCTGTCTCTGTCTCCAGAGCCACTGGAATTACAGGCTTGCACCACCACGCCCAGCTAGGGTACTGTATTTTTCATTCTTATCTTAAACTCTAGTGAATTAGAGAAGTCTTCTAACTTTTGAGTTTAGTTTTTATGTTTATGCAGCTTTTGAGATTCAAATTTCTGAGTATTATAAAATAAGTGTTACTTTTATTTCTATATGCTGATTATTGTGTTTACATGGATTTCTCACAAAGATATTTTTAGAGCAGTCTCTTGTTCAGTTTTATGCATGGATTTGCATTTCCTTGGTTCCCAAGTCTTTTTTTTTTTTTTTTTGCCATACTTGGGGGCTGAACCCAGAGCCCTGTGCATACCTAGTAATTTTTCTGCCACTTAACTGTTTCTCCAGCCCCTCTTTCTTACTTTTTAGAGGCAGCATCTGGCTAAGTTACACAGGCTGTCTGTAGCTTCAAACTTGTGATCCTCCTGCGTCCGCCTCAGTAGTTGCTTGGATTACAGGTGTGTACTACCACACCCGACAACTCCTTAGTCTAAAATATAATCAAATAATATCCCATTCCCCACATATTTTCTAACAATACTGAGGTCCAGAAAGTTACTTCTGCCCCTCAAAATTATAAGCAGTTGTGACAATATACACAGGTATTCTTGTTCTTAATGAAGTATCATAGTAGTATTGTCAAATCATGATATTCCCAAATAAAAAGCTCAGATATACAAGCAAATAAATGAGGAGTCCATGAATGAGTGCAAACAGAAGCAACAATTTTTGGTGTTAATAATGAAATCAAGACATTACATTTTGACTTGAAATATTGATTACATTTGCTTATTATATTATTTAATGGAGCTAGGTGCTACCAGTTGACTTGTTCAATGACACTTTCACAACAATAATTTTTTAAAGCTTTAAAATGTAGTTTTGTTTAGAGTTAACTTTAACTTTATCCTCCTCCACCTCTAGAACTGGATATAGTAAGTAAAATCTAAGTGTAAAACTGTAAATAATTCAAGGAACCTTGAAAAGCTAACTGTGTGGGCAAGATGTTATGATCTCCATGATAGGCAAATGTACATTAGCAGCTGGTTGTCTTGGAGATGAGATATTCAGGGCCACATAAGAAGACAATTCACAGCTATTCTTTAGCAAGACATTCCGAACAATACTACTTTGAAGTAACATAGACCTATGAAACAACAGTCTACTGCTGAAAAGAATGAGTGCCCTCATCATTGAATTTTGTTTATGTAACCTATTCTGACCCAAAGTCTTGAATCACCGTACAATTTTGATATGCTGTTCTTGTTCAACATATAAATTGAGACTTAGTATTGTGAATATGCTTAGAGAAAAAAATGTTAGTCCTGTATTTTAAAATGTGTCAGTAAGTTGAAAAATACTTCTATTCTTACCCGATTCATTCTCCTCAAAGAAGTTGACATTTTTATGATAATATTGAAATGATGAACTGACAACAGAATTTTTTTAAAAGATATCCTTCTCTTCATCATTAACACACTCAGACAGTAAAACTAACATTTTTTATAAAAATTAAAGTCCTTTTTTCTGTGTGGAGGTAAAATTAATACTGCTTAAAATATTTCCTAAATTAAATTATTTTGAATTTAGGATATTAAATTATTAAATTATTTTTATTAAAATTAACTTATTTTATTTCATATTAGTGTATCTCAAGAGGTGCACAGAACTCTTTAGCCTATGGGCATAAGAGATGGTAGCACTTTAAATATCTCCCTAGAGTTATAATATTCACATATAAACAAGAATATATATGAATATAAATTTATATTGCATTTTCACAAACTGAATACTCTGATTCTCTAACACCCAGACCAATATATTGTCTGAGTCTCACCCCTTGCTATTTTTGAATCACTATTTTTCAGACAGATAACAGCAATCCTGAATTTGAATATACTAGCTAGGCCTGTGTGTGAATTTTATGTAAATAGAATCATATGATATGCATTGTTTTGTGTCCATCTTCTTTTATTCAGCATTATGTTTGTGAGATCCACCTGTAACAGCCCATGCATTCTCACTGGTTTATAGTGTTCTATTTTTATTTTTGTTGAACCATTTGTTCATTGTGTGATTCCTTATTTATTTTTCCATTATTTATCCATTCTCCACTGATAGGCATATGGTTGCCTTAGGCTTTGGTTATTATAACGAGCACTGTTTTGAACTCTCAAAAACAAAACTCAGTCCAGACAAAGTTAACAATGGCTGTCCTTTGTTCACTTTGGCTTCAACAGGGTTTAAACTGTGTAACCAAGGATGGTACATTGTAGAGCATTGGGGAAAAAAACCCACTGAAAGAGTGTCTGAATGGCTTGTGTTCAATTATAGTGGGAAATAGAGATTTCTATACGATCATAAACAACATTTTGCAGTCCTTAATTACCTACAAGAGAGTGTTTCAAAAGAAGCCTGTGTGTATAGTGCTTGGGATGTTGGGTTTTCTGGGGCTGAGCTCATTGCTAGAAAACTGGGGACACATGGACATGCTTTTTCTGAAGTCAAACTGTCATAACGGTCCTCCTGTGACTGAGGTGGGGAGGTAGTTGATTGGAGCATTTTTTCATGAGGAAAGCAAAACTATCATTTGTAGGGTACTGGTACCTTTTACAGCCATGACAGATGGCAAAGATTCTTTCCTTGATGTAAGTTTTCTTTTCTTTTCTTTTCTTTTTTCTTTTCTTTCTTTTTGTTTTTTCTTTTCCTTTTTTTTTTTTTTGTCTGTACTTAGGTGTTGAACCCAGGGCCTCACACATACTTTGCAAGGGCTCTATCACTTGGTGGCACCTCTAGCCCAATTTTTTGTTTGTTTGTTTTATGTTTTGAGTCTGGGTCTCAGACCTCAATCTCACAATCCTCCTGCTTGTGCCTACCATGTCCATGGCATTATAGACATGTGCCATGGAGCCCATCTTCTTCATTTAACTCCCATTGGGCTTCTCTAAGCCTTCTAGGGCCAGATGTTCATTATCTGTCATCTCTGGGCTTATATCATCCATCCTTTTTTCCAGAATTCAGGTAGGTCAGTTTAGAAAACCTGCACACTTGAATTCTCAACAGCCTCAATAGCTGATTAAATTTCTCATCCACCACCATCCTCCAGCTGACATCTAATCACTCTGTCCTGCTTTCAGAAACAATCCTGTTTAGATGTACTTAGCCAGAATCTCACCTTTCCTCTGCTATTTTCCATTAGTAATATACCTCTCAGCGATCCCCGCCCCAAAGCTACTACTTGATTACAAATGTCTCTTGTCGTTATAGTCAGAATGGAGCCCAGTTCCATATGGAGGTTTCCTTTCCTTTATTGCAATAGTTCCTGAATAATACTTCCTTTTATGTACTGGGCGTGGTAGTGCACACATGTAATCCCAGCAATTCAGAGGTTGAGGCAGGAAGATCAATGCAAGTTCAAGGTCAGTATAGGCTACATAGGGAGTTTCAGGCCCACCTGGGCTACACAGCAAGATTCTGTCTCAAAAAAACAAGAAAAACAAGAAAGAAGAAGAAGAAGAAGAAGAAGAAGAAGAAGAAGAAGAAGAAGAAGAAGAGGAGGAGGAGGAGGAGGAGGAGGAGGAGGAGGAGGAGAAGGAGGAGGATGACAACCAAATCTCCTTTTACTACTTTATTATTCAGCTCTATTTTTTGATGATGGGGAAACAAAGCACATAGGAAAATCAACTAATGATCTGAACTCTGGGTTACCTAGTCCCAAATAAAATCTTGTTGTAGTCGTTATTGTTGTTAGGTGCTGCTGAGTCAGATCTGATACATAGCGCGGCTATGTACAGCAGACTGAAACACCACCTGATATGTGCCATGTCCAGCACTATGTCACTGCTTCTCTGATATTCATAGAGTTTTTTAATGGCTGATTGTTTTGAGAATGGGCTGCAAGGTCCTTCTCTCAAGCCTATAGTACCTGTTCTTCCCAGGAGGTTTCCCATCCAAGAACTAACTAGGCACACTCCTGCTTAGCTTCCAAGAGCACATAGGATCAGATGCCAGGGTGGTAGGTGGAAACTAACTAGTCTGGTGGCTTGGCACCAAGACAAACAATAATTCTTTACACATTCTTTTTTTTTTTTGTAGAGATAATGAGCATATTGTCTTGGATATTACTTCTGAACTTCTCATGAGAATTCTAGCCAAGCACATTGTTTGGTAGACAACTATGTAACAGTTAAAACAGTAGCTCTGACTCCTCTGTCAAACAGCAGTTAACCCACTGATTCAAGATTTAGTAACGCAGATTTCCATGAAAGACAATATAACCAGCAAAGGCAAAGTTCAATTTATAGCATGTTCAACAAAGCTCAATTTAACAAAGTTCAACATCTACTCCTAAACAGAACACCCAACAATGCATATGGAAGCAGTCAGGCTCATTTTCAAATATAGGTCTCACCCAGAAGAACAAATGAGTACTTTCTTATGTGCATATAAATGAACAACATATTTAAACAACACCAAATCTCATCTAGGAGATTTTTGCATCCCAAAGTGAATGGATTCTTCTATTTCTAGAAAAATTGAAAAATGCAAAATTCCTAACAGATTTAAAACATAAATTTTATAAATTAAAAAAGTCAAAAATACTAATACCTAACTCACTGTTATGGCATGGTGTATTCTTCGGATTTAAAATTAAGTTTCTAGTTACTCAAACACAGTCAAATGGAGCCAGGCCTTGTGGTAAATGACCTGAAATCTTTGAGAGCAGGAAGCAGAGAACTGGGCCATGGGTCAGGGGTAAAAACCTCCAAAGGCCCACCGCCTGTGACATCACTTCTTCAAAGCTAAGACCTGGCATCCCAAGTTCCATGAACTCCATCAACAGTGCCATCAGCTAGGGACCAAATATTAAAGCACGTGACCTTTGGCAGACACTTTATATTCAAACCATGACACTCTGCCCCTGAACCCCAAAAGGTCCATGGCAATCTCATAGTGTAAAATGTATTCAGTTCAACATTAAGAGTCCCCAAACTCGGAACAAGCTCGGTTTTGCTCAAATGATCAAGTTCAAAGCCGCCACTGAGACTCAATGCAAATTTAAGCTATGGGCTTCTGAAAAACAAAAACCAGGTTACATCTTTTCAACTTATAATGGTACAAAGTAGGCATTCCCATTCCAAAAAAGAGGATTGGGAACACAGAAAGGAAATATCAATCTGTAGCAAGACCAATATCCCGTTGGACATGCAAAGCCTGTTGGTCCAAGTCTGGAATCTGACACACATAACATCATCTAGCATCTGATGTCATCTAAACTTGAACAGACATGGGAGGCTCCACCCCTCTGGCCCTATCACAAAAGGGGCCCCGGGGCAGATTCTACTTCCTGCCAGAAGATCTCCTTGGCAGATGTTTCACACTGCTGTCATCTCCAACATCTTGGGGTCTCCACTGCTTCTTAGGCGACCATCCTCAAAGCTTCACACAACAGCTCTTTTGGGACTCTATTCAGGGCACCCAACATTGTTACACATTGCCTGACCTCACAAGCTACCTTCTGGAACCTTGGTTTCCACCATCCTCTATAATCCCTTAACTCTTGCATTCTGCAGAATCAGCATTATGTGGACAATACTAAGAGTTGCTGCTAGCTTGGGAAGTAGCTGGGCCCTTTTGGACCATAGAAGCCTCTGTGGCCACAGGTGGAGAAATAATTACCCTGTGTGACCTCTTTTCAGGAATGTGTCTAGAAGATAGCTTTACAGACACTCCCTTTTCAAAGAGGATTTTAGCCCTAAATCCTGAAGCCTTAGAGGGATCTGGTTAACTCCTCCGGTGTCTCTAAGCCATCTTTATTGTTCTCTTAATTACACTTGTCTCTTTAAAATTTGTGACCTCCTGACCTGAACTAGTCCTATCCACAGTAATCTTAGACAAGCTGCAGCTTTTCCCCTCTTTAAATGGTCTATTTTTTTGCTATTTTTTCTTACCTTTTTTTCCATATTGTCATTATATATATGGCTAAAACCAGCAAGAAACAACCATGCCACATTGCCTATATCTTGTTGCCCTTGTGATATTTCTTCAGCCAACTTAATTAGTCCATTATTTTTAAATACAATGTCACTCAAGTCTTTAGGACAAGGGAAGAACTCACATATGCTTTTTGCCAGAATGCAACATGAATGGTCTCCAGTCCAGTGCCCAACAGAGTCCTTGCTTGCTTTCCTCTGAATTCCTGTGACCCCCATCTGCACTTCTACCAGTAGTGATGCTCTGATCTTCCTTACTCTCACCAAAACCAATCCTCAAGCCTTCCTGGGCTTCTCTAGCCCACCTCTCCAAACTCTTCTAGATGCCTCCTGCAAGAAAGTTTCAAAGGCCCAAGAACTACACAGTTAAGTTTCTGCACAGCATGACTCCACTCTCAGTACCAATTTTCTGCATTAGTTGGCTATTGTCACTGTAGCAGAAAAGACAAATGAACTAACTTATGGGGGAAGAGATTTATTGGAAGCTCATAGTTGGAAGATCAGTCCATAATGGCAGTGGGTAAAGGTGACAGTGGCAAGAGACAGGGGCTTGTGGAAGACAACCTTACATCATCATAAGTAGGAAGCAGAGAGAGAGAGCTGGGCCATAGGTCTGGGGTAAAAACCCCCAGGGACCCACCACCGATGGCATCACTTCCACAAAGCTAACACCCACCTTCCAAAGTTCCATGACCTCCGCAAATAGTACCACCAGCTTGAGACCAAAAGTTAAAGCACATAATTCAAACCATTACACTGTATATTCAGCAGAAACCATACTTCATGTTCTGAGTTTTGAGCTATTCTTCAGGCTAATGACAAACAGCAAGATCCTCCCTCCTGAGGTTGTGCAAGCTACACTTGCCAGTCAACCACATGATCAACTAAGTAAACAAATTATACTCTTTGGCATATCATGTTGCTAAGTGTTGATATTCAGTAGGCTAGTGTATTAAACCCATTTTCTACTTGATATTTTCTGTTTCAGATGGGCTTATCTAAAAGTAACTCCATCTTAAGTAGAACATCTGTACTTATAAATGGATCCACTTATTTATCTATTTGACAAGCATAGTAAACATTTTCCCTTTATCCTACATAAAGGTTAGGATGGTGCTTGGAGGCATAAGATCAATGCCTGTATGTTGATAGTGCTCCGTGTAGATTCATTGAATTAAAAAAAGATCTCTATGTAATAGACAACCTACTACTCATCAAACTCAAAGAATAATATGAAAAGAAAATAAAAAGATATACTGCACTTGTGAATCTAGAATTTCATTGCTTTATTTTTTAAATAAAGGAACTATACGTGAAATAGCATTTTTAAATTAAAAATATTGTATTGTGATCCAGAAGATTAGAAAAATGACAAATAAGTATAAATGGTCTGTTTGATGGGAAGAAAAAAGTTTAGAAGAATCTTATTTGATTTTAATCACAGGACTTTAATTGGGAAGACTCTTCTCTGTGATTGTATTATAGCATACCTTCTATGTTATAGTACCACAAGTTATCATATTATACTTTTTAATATTAATTGGCTTTTTGGCTCAGTAATGACAAATGAAGAGGATATTTGCTGAAAATAAAAAGTAAATGAGTGGAATACATTTATAAGGTACATAAATTGATATATCATTTGAGTCTCCCTTCATTATTATTTTGCTCTATTTCATTCTATTTTACAATATTTATGTATAGTTTTAAAGATTTGTCTTTCTGTTCTCCATCTGCTAGGCAGTTGCCTAAAATAAAATTAGCATATTTAGAAATGTCAATGGAAATAAAATCGTCCAATATTCCTTTGCTTCCTTAGCTACAAAAAACATTTATCAGCCAATCACTTCATGTGCACATTAAAACAATTAAAAAGCTAGATATGCCATCTCTATAAATCTGGTCTTTTGGCACAAGACTCGTGATAGTAATAAATGTAGTATCTGCACATTATTACTGAAAATACTGTCCAATTTTTGCTAAAATTTCTAGCTACTTTGAAGCTTTTAAGCAAGGAGAAATTCACATTAAGGATGTCCAAAACTTTTTGGCAACACAAGAGATTATAATGATATCAAAATCAATATTCTATCCTGGCTCACAAATGAAAATCTCTCTAAGGTTGTTTAGCACAGTAGGATACTACAGTTGACAAAAACTAATTGACTATCTCAAATAGCTAGTAGAATGGATTTTGAGTGTCTCCACCCAAAAAAATGACAAATGTTAGTGTTGATATATATGCTAATCAACCTCATCTGATCATTATGTATTTCATACATTTATTGAAATGTCACACTGTACCCCATAAGTATATGCAATTGTTGTTGTTAGATGACATTGAGTCAGGTCCAACTCATAGTGAAGTACAGTTACTATGGGTCAGTTAAAATATAAATGCATTTTTTAAAAAAGTAGAGAATATCCTAAATTAAATTAAAATAGAAATTGATAAATTTAACTACACAATAAACACATTGCATGACATCTTCAAATGATTAAATGTTAGATGCTATATCCTAACTAAGTTAAATGAATTACAAGAACATTTAATAAAATGCAGTATCCTTTCCTAATGAAGAGAAAATAGTAGATGTTGCCTTAAAAATGTGAATGCATTTGTATGTTAAATTAATATACTATTGAAAAAACACATGTAACATCCTCATTACAATCAGGAACAAGACAATTTTGCTCCTACTGTTATATACTATTATTTAGCCATATCTGATCAGGACACTCAGATACAGAATAGAAATTAGATTTAATTAAGAATAAAAAATAGAAAAATAAAGAAAGAGAGAAAGAGGCATAGGCAGAAATAGAGAAGGGGAGAAGTATAGAAGCATTATGAACACATAACTTAATTGATATCCAAAAATACTGACCGTGCTGAAATTCAGAAGTGATTTTACAAGAAAATGAAGTTTAGGTATTAGGTGGTTGTTGCTCTCAAGCATCACTGCAGTTTCTTGACATCAGACACAACATTTCTAATAGTAAATGCTATGAGTTGATTATTTGTGACTTAGTCTATATAACTTTTTATACTGTATTCTTCAAAAAATACTATGAATTATAATTTTCCCTGTGCTATAAAACATATTTTAATAAAGGGAAGTTCTAGGTTTAATATAGTACTTTCTTATTCTGTCATTCCCAGTATAATACTCTGATTTAAATAGAACTGAAGAGTTTGGATTCTGCAAATAATAATAAATTAAATGAATGCATTCATTGATGAAGGAAAGGTAAGATATAAGTTTTTCATGGTAAACTTCATAACATATTCCTTGTTGTTGCCTATATTTCAATGGATTTTGACATTTCCATGTTACCTATCAGTGGAACATATAAAGAAATTTTGTTATCCTTTTTACAGACAATAAGAAAGTTCAGTGCTATCAAAGATATTAAACAAAATGAGAGGTATGCCTTCAACATAACACAAGTCCTATATAAGACTCTTTTTGTTTTCAAAATATGTAGCTACCTATAGGTCATGGGCACTGAGAAATGGCAGCCCATATTGGCAATAGAGCTAGAGTTGAGTCATAGATTCCTTAGAGAACCAAGTTGCAGGAACCTGATGAAATTAGTCTGATGAATGTCCATCAAAGAAGGAGGATTAGGAGTTGAACCCAGGGCCTTCTGCATGCTAAGCAAGCATTCCATCACAAATCTGCACCCACAGATGTTTTATGTTTCATGTTGGAGACAGGGTCTTGCTGTGTTGCACAGGCTGCCCCTGGTCTCAAAGTCATGATACTCCTGTTTTAGCCTTCGAAGTGCTGGGATTGTGGCTGTACACTACCTTGCCTGACCCTTTCCTTGCTTTAAACGCTCTCTTTTTCTGAAAATGAAAATGAAGACTATTTGAAAATTATTCAAGGTATTCTCTTTAAATGCAAAATTAGCAATGAAATCTTAGTATAGAGAATTATTTTTTAAAGACAGGCATATTTATCCATTCAGCAACAACTCTTTATGGCACTCTAGAAAACTTAACCAACTATATAGAAACAGTGCAAATTCATTGATAGGATCTCAACAATATCAGATGTTATGAGCAAGAGGGTAGACATTTAAAGTATTTTATGTAAGCCAATATAACTGAATGAATTAATTTATATAGTAAAATATGGAAATCTTATATCATTAATACGTATTTTTTCACAAGAAATATTCATCCCATGTGTGAAAAGATTTTCAAGTTATTCATATTTTAATTATAATGACTAAGGCTATTTTCTTTTGTTTCAACATACTTATTGAGGAACAAAAATGTTTTGAGATTTCTATCTGTACTCCAGAAAGATCTAACTGAGTACATTTTCAATAATATGAAAACTGTACCAGAATTTTCACTACTCTCTGTGGTAGTGAAATAAATATGAGGTTGGGTAAAAGTCTTGATTCTTTGATAATAAGAAAAGCTATACACTTAGAGCTTTGCGAAAACATT
>VMDO01031371.1:0-20179 GCA_007922755.1 Pedetes capensis
GTTTATAGCATTAAGTGCCTTCATCAATAAAACAAAGATGAACCAAATAAATGACCTATTGACACAGCTTAAGAAACTAGAAATCCAACAAATAAAACAACCCTAAATGGAACATACAGAGGGAAATTGCAAAAATAAAGAGAGAAATATCTCAATTAGAATCTAAAGAGATAATTCAAAAAATTAATAAGACTAAGAACTGGTTCCTTGAAAAGTTTAATAAAATAGACACCCCTCTGCCTAACCTCATCAAAAAGAAAAAGGAAAAATCTAACATAGTACGGATTATGAAAGACAACGGATCCATAACCACCCACTCCAACGAAATACACAAAATTGTCAGGGATTACTATGAGAGACTGTATTCCCAAAAATATGAAAATGCAGAAGAAATGGACAAATTTATTAACATGTATGACCTACCAAAACGAACCCCAGAAGACACAACCGACTTAAACAAGTCCATTACCTATACAGAAATAGAAAAGGTAATTAAAAGTCTCCCAACAAAGAAGAGCCCAGTTCCTGATGGAGTCACAGCAGAATTATACCAAACTTTCAAAGAAGATATAATACCGGTCTTCCTCAAATTATCCAAAAAGTAGAAAAGGAGGGAACACTCCAAAATTCATTCTACGAAGCTACCATCACCCTGATACCTAAACCAGGAAAAGATTCATCTAAGATAGAGAATTATAGACCCATTTCCCTTATGAATATAAATGCAAAATTCCTCAACAAAATCCTGGCAAACCGAATCCAGCAACATATTAAAGAGATTGTTCACCATGACCAAGTGGGATTTATTCCACAGATGCAAGGCTGGTTCAACATACAGAAATCGATTAATGTTATCCAACATATCAAGAAACTGGCAAACAAAAACCACATGATCATCTCAATTGACACTGAAAAGGCTTTCGACAAAGTGCAACACTTTTCATGATAAAAACCCTGGAGAAGATAGGTATAACAGGAAAATACCTTAATTTCAAAATTTGGAGTTTCTTAAGCCACTCTGGCTTTCTCTTTGTATATTGAACATGCTAATACCCTTCTCCCCATAGGTCTTTTAACTTGCTTTTCTCTCTGGCATACACTTCTTTATTTTTTTCCAATGGATGACTCCTTATTGTTAGGTAGTAAGGTAGCTATTAGCCCGAAATATGAAGGAAAGTGGGATTGAAAATGACTTCTGCCATTGGGCCATGATGGAAGAAGCCACATGTGAGTCAAATCTCTAAGGACATTGGAAACATGTTATTCTGATGGACCCTACACCCTAATCCTGGATCAATAGCTACCTGAGCAAAACCAAAGGCAGACTATTCTGAGACATCTACCTATAGGCCCATCGTTGTGTAATATGCCAAAAGTCTATTGAGCGATCTTTCAAAACAAAATCCCAAGGCTTCATACGCTTTAATCCACAACAAAGTGCTTTTCCAGATGGAGCTTGAACTCCTGTACTTCAGGTTCATGTCACACTAGGTGCCCAGAGCTGGACACCCAGGGCTGACTTCATACTGGCATGCCCTAATTTGAGTAAAACTAGAGGGAATATGTACCCCTCTTCTCTTCTACTGCTCATATCTCTTTTCTATCAGCTCCTTGCCTTTCATTTTCCTTTTTCTCCTACCAGGAGGCCATGTGCACTTTCCCCTCTCTGAGGAGGCTCCAGGAGAACCACCCCTTCTCTCGGATCCACAATTTTCTCTGTCTGTCCAAGGCACTTCTGCTTCTAGAAGCCTGCTAAATTCTTCTGCTCACTCTGAATTTACCTTCCTTTGGGAATAGAAAGATCTTTATGGTAATTCACCCAGGAAACTTAGATTTTCTAAGTTACTTTCCACACTTATCTAAGCTTCTCCAGGTTCCTCAGTTTTCCCTGTAATTATTCCTTAAAGGGGCACTATCTTTATATAAATCCTGTTTATATTCCCTACTAAAACTTCTGTTGCCTATGTGTTTATCAGTTTGTGCTACTGTGGGGGCTTGTGTGTTGTTATAATGCTGAAAGCTACACTACCAGTATTACAGATACCAGCAGGGTCACTCATGGTGGATAGGTTTCTGCTGAGCTTCCAGACTAAGAGGACTAGGGAGAAGGACATGGCTAATCCACTCTCTAAACAATTAGCCAATGAAAACCCTATGAATAGCAAAGAAATACTATCAGACATAGTACCAGAAAATGAGCCCTCCAGGGAGAAAAGCATTCAAAAGACAACTGGGGAAGAGTTGCCCCCTCAAAGTAGAGTCGATCTTAATAATGGGAATGGAGTAAAGACCCAGGAAGCTCCTTTTACTAATGTGGCATGACTCAAAACTAGAAGGAAAAACTATAAATATCCATTACTAATTGGAATATGGAATATATGTAGTGTGAATCTGGAAAAATTACAAATCATCAAAAGGGAAATGAAGTGCATAAGCATTGACATTCTAGGCATCAGTGAGCTACAATGGACCGGCATGGGCCTTTTTGAATCAGATAATTATATTGCCTACCATGATGGAATGACAACTTAGAGAGAAGTGAGGTTGCATTTATCATAAAAAAAGACATCTCAAGACCTGTTCTGAAGTGCAGTACTGTCAAGTGATAGAATAATATCTGTATGTCTACATGGAAGACCTATTAATATGACTATTATTCAAATTTATATGCCTACCACTAAGGCCACAAATGAACATAGGGAAGATTTTTACCAGCTGCTACAACCAGAAATATATCAAACATGCAATCAGGATGTACTAATAATTATTGGTGACTGGACCCAAAAGTTGGAAGCAAAGAAGAAGTCTCAGTAGTTGGAAAATATTGCCTTGGTGACAGAAATGATGCTGGAGATCGCATGATAGAATTTTGTCAGACCAATGATCCTTTAATTGCAAATACTAACATAAACGGCAACTACACACATGGAATCAACCAGATGGAATATACAGACACAGAATTGACTACATATGCAGAAAGAGAAAATGAAAAAGTACAATATCAAATGTCACAGAAAGACCAGATGCTGATTATACATCAGACTATCCATGGCTCACATGCAGGTTCAAATGAAAAGTCAAGAAAATCAGAACAAGTGTGCGAGAGCCAAGGTATATCCTTGAGTATATTCCACTTGTGTTCAGAGACAACCTCAAGTAAAGGTTTGATGAATTAGACACTAAGATCACAGACCAGATAAGTTGTGGTATGACATCAAAGGCATCATTCATGAGGAAAGCAAAAGATTATTAAAAAAACAGGAAAAATAGACAAGACTAAATTTAGTGTCAAAAGAGACACTGAAACTTGCCCTTGAATGTTCAGCAGCTGAAGTAAAAGGAAGACACAATGAAGGATCGAAAGGAACTAAACAGAATATTTCAAAGGGCAGCTTGAGAAGACAAAGTCAAATATTATCATGACATATGCAAAGATCTAGACAGGAGATTAAAAGCAAAGAACATGCTCTGCTTTTCTCAAGCATAAGGAATTGAAGAAAAATTCAAGCCTTGATGGCAGGAGTGAAGGATTGTACAGGGAAAATATTAAATAATATGGGAACTATCCAAAGAAAATGGAAAGAATACACAGAGTCATGATACCAAAAAGAATTGGTAGATGACTAAACATTTCAAGAGGTTGCTAAATCCCAGCCCCCATCTTCCACCTGGATGCTGTTAATCTCAAGTGTCCTGAAGAAGCCTGAAGGGCAGCTGAGGCTCAATGTGGAAGGCCAGTTAGGACAACTCTGTGCAGTAGTTGAGATCCGGGCAATACCCTGTGGTAGATAATGGAGGAAACAGACACTGGCAGAAGCGGCAGCTGACTCATGTGCAAGCACATGGGGCAGGGCTGCGCTTCCAGGCCTGGCCAGGAGACCTGCAGCATCCTCACCCCGCTGCCCCATCCTCCGTGATCAGGTGGGTGGTCAGAGGAGGCCAAGGTGGTCTAAGCACAGGGGCTTCTGCAAGGGACCTCTCCTAAGACAACAGTGTTTTCCTCTGGGCAGGCGTGAAAATGTTTAAACCATCAGGACTGAGTTTAGTACTCCTAGTCTTGAGGGTGGGCTGGGATTGAGTTTAGTTGGTAGAGCACCGCACTGCAGTCTCTGAGGTCCCGAGTTCAATTCCCAGCACCACAAAAATGGGAGAAGGACCTGGCAATCCACTCCCATGGCAATCCCGAAACAGCCATTGAAAACCCTATGAGGGTCACTATGAGTCAGATACCGACTCGACGGCACCTAACAACAACAACAACAACAAATCTTGAGGTGGAAGAGGTGCAGAAGCCTCTGAGTTTGAAAGGCCCTGTCACTGCATATCTGGGGAAACTGAGGCCCTTTGTCCTTCCCTGTCGGCTGTCTCTGCAGGCCCACAGCTTCCTGTGCAGCTTGGGAGGTCAGGCACATCTCTGTCCTCCAGTCCTGTCTTGTGTCCTTGGCCTTCCGTGCCTCTGGTGACTCGCTCATTGTGGTGGCACTTTCTGCTGGCCTCCAGTGACACTGTGCTGGGGTAGCGCCTTCTCTTCCCTGGCAGCTTCCCACACTTGCTAAGCCCAGCTGGGCCCTCAGTGGCCAAGGAGCCCTGAGCAGACAGGGCTGGTGGTGGCCGGGGCCGAGTTCTGGTTCAAGACTTTCAGCTGTGCGACCTTGGGCAAGTGACTTAACCTCTCTCTGAGCCTCAGTGCACATCGTACTCCTTGGTAAATGAATGGCTCCTCTCAGGCTTGTGGCTGGTACTCGCCCTGTGCAGGCCATGGGAAGCCGCAGCTGGTGCTCTTGCAGCGGGTCTCCGTCCAGTAGCCTCACAGCAGGCAGCTCCGGGGGCCACTTTACAGATGAGAAGGTTGCACCCTGAGGGGAAGGAGCACGCTGGTGACTTCACAGCAGGTGGTGGCAGAGCTGGGTGGAGCTCATCCTTCCCCTCCCCTCTACTCCTGGGCCCCCACCATGGAGGCTACAGGCCCATGGGCACTAGGCCCCCTGCCCGTCTGTCCCTCTGCATCTTGGAGGCATCCTACCCCAGGCTTGGCCCTTTGCCACGCCACACCTGTGGCCTCAAGCTCAGATTCTCCAATCTGTTCCTGGAGCCCCCGAGCTTCAGCATTTCTGTGTTTCCTTCAGAAGCTGGGGTATGGAAGGTGAAGTGCAAGCTGCCTTGAAGGAATTGGCAAAACACAAGGTTCCAGAATGATGGAATACCAACAGAGATATTTAAACAGATGCAGCAGTGTGTGTGTTTGTGTGTGTGTGTGTGTGTTAGGTGCCTCGAGTTGGTGTCCAACTCATAGCAACCCTACATACAATAGGCAAAACGCTATTGTCAGTGCTTCTCTGCTATTCATAGGGTTTTCAATGGTGGATTGCTTTTTGGGAGTGGGTTGCTGGGTCCTTCTCCTAAATATGCAGCACTAGAGGTGGTAAATTATTTATGCCAAGAGATTTGGAAAACAGTTACCTGGCCATCTGATTCAAAGAGATCTGTATTTGTGCCTATTCCCAAGAAAGAGGATCCAACCATATGTGGAAGTTAACAAAAAATGTCACACACAACTAAAATTTTACTGAAGATCCTTCAAAAATGACCACAGCAGTATATAGACGGGGAAGTGTCAGAAAATCAAGCCTGATTCAGAAGAGGGTGTGGAACCAGGGACTTCATTGCTGATGTCAAATGGATATTAGCTGAAAGCAGAGAATACCAAAAAGAGGTCTACCTATGTTTTATTGACTATGCAAAGGCATTTGATTGTGTGGATCAAGGCGTATTATGTATAACGCTGAAAATAATGGGAATATCAGAGCACTTAATTGTACTAATTATGAATCTGTACATGGACCAGAGGTAGTTGTTCAACCAGAATAAAGAAATACTCCCTGTTTTAAAACCAAGAAACATGTGCTTCAGTGCTGTATCCTTTCACCATACCTCTGCGATCTTTACGCTGAGCAAATAATCTGAGAACCTGGACTTTAGGAAGAAGAATGTGGTATCATGATTGGAGGAAGACTCATTAACAACCTGCATTATGCAAATATCACAACTATTCTTACTGGAGGTGAAGAGGGTTTGAAACATTTACTGACAAATATCAAAGAACACAGCCTTCAGTATGGATTGTGCCCCAATGTCAGCAAAACAAAACGCCTTACACCTGGGTCAGTAAGCAACTTCATGATAAATACAGAAAAGGTTGAGGTTGTGCAGGGTTTTGCTTTACTTGGTTCCACCATCAACACTACAGAAGCAGCAGTTGAGAAATCAAAAGACACGTTGCATTGGGAAAAGGTGTTGCAAAAGACCTCTTTAAAGTGCTGAAAAGAAATGATGTCTCATTGAAGATGGAGGTGCACCTGAGTCATGGCATGGTATTTTCAGTCACATAATATGGTTGTGAAAACTAGACAGAGAATAAGAGAGATAGGAGAAGAACTGATGCTTTTGAATTATGGTGTTGGAGACAAATATTGAATGTACCATGGTCTGCCAAAAAACAAAAAGATACATCCTAGAAGTGAAACTAGAGTGCTCCTTGGAATCAAGGATGGCTCAACAGCATCTTATGTATTTTGGACATGTTGTCAGGAGGGACCAGTCCATGGAGAAGGACATCATGTTAGGGAGAGTGGCAGGTCAATGAAAAAAAGGAAGACCCTCCACTAGATGGATTGACACAGATTCTGCAGCAATGGGCTTAAACATAAATAAGATCATGTGCCTGGCACAGAATTGAGGAGTGTTTCATTCTGTTATACACAGGATCGCCATGAGTCGGACCCAACTGGATGTCAACTAACAACAACAACATAACTTCTGGGTTGAATGCAAAGTCTTTTGTACATGAACACAAATGAACCAGGGTATTTGCTGCTGCTGGTGGTGAGATTTTACTTACTTGCAGCTGCTGGGGACACTTTGCTTCCACTGGCCTCCTGGGCCTGTGCTCCTGACTCCTGTGCTCACCTGCTTCCCCAGTAATGAAGCAGCACTTCCTCATCGGTGAAGCCTCCCTGACCACTGAACCGAAAGCATCTCCTCAGTTCCTCTCTCCACGTGACCCCATTTATCTTCTCTAGAGCATACATCAATGCCTAAGTATATTGAATCTATTTGTCTGTGTGTGTTTGTTATGCCACTCCTCACTGGACTATGGGCATTAACTGTGCACAGATCATAGGGAGTGTTTAATTCAAGCAAAAGAAGGCCCAATTCAACTTGATTTAAATATTAAGGAAATTTATTACTGCATATTGTGCAAAATCAGGGGCCAAGTGGTTAAAGAATTGGTTAGAGTATCATCTTAGCAATACTAAGAAGGATTCAAATCTTTACTACCTATCCATTTGACCATCTTCAGTCCTAGGCTCATCCTCTTATCATGGAATGATGGCTTCTGTGGCTTCAAGAAGAGTAGCCTATAAAGATACCACTCAAAGCCTGAGGAGAGAACGTTACTTCCTTAAGTCTCTTTTGGGAGGTGAAGAATGCTTTCCTAGAGGCCTCTGAGTGTCCTCCCCCTCACATTTCACTGGTCAGTAAATCTGGTAACTAATGTATTATGCTAGTCATATGTAACATTGAAGACTAGCAAAATCCTTGGTCTTATGCAATGATGCCATCACTTGTCTGTCAGTTTGTCATGTTGCGAGGGCTTGCATGTTGCTATGATGCTGAAAGCTATGCTACGGGTATTACAAATGCCAGCAGGGTCATCCATGGTGGATAGGTTTCATTTGAGCTACTGGACTAAGACAAACTAAGAAAAATGATGTGGCTAACCCACTCCCCAAACAATTAGCCTTTGAAATCCTATTAATAGCAGAGAAACACTGTCAAATACAGTGCCGAAAAATGAGCCCTGCCCCCCCAGGTTGAGAGACATTCAAGAACCTACAGGGGAAGAGTTGCCTCCTCAAAGTAGAGTTGACCTTAATGACCAGAATGGAGTAAAACCCCTGGGGCCTTCTTTCGCTGTTGTGGCACCAATCAAAATGTGAAGGAAAAAATGTAAATATCCATTAATAATTGGAACATAGAATGTATATCGTATGAATCTGGGAAAATTAGAAATCATCATAGGGGAAATGGAGTACATAAACATCAATATTCCAGGCATCGGTGAAGCTAAAATTGACTGGCATGGCCCTTTTGAATCAGATAATCATGTGGTCTACTATGCTGGGAATGACAGATTAAAGAGAAGTGGGGTTGCACTCGTCATCAAAGAAAACATTTCAAGATCGGTCCTGAAGTACAATGCTGTCAATGATAGAATAATATCCATATACCTACAAGGAAAGCCACTTAATATGACTATTGTTCAAATTTATGCACCCACCACTAAGGCCACAGATGAAGACAGGGAAGAGTTTTACCAGTTTCTGCATTCTCAAATTGATTGAGCATGCAATCAGGATGTATTGATAATTACTCGTGATTGGAATCCAAAAGTTGGTAACAAAGAAGGCTTAGTAGTTGGATAATATGGCCTTGGAGACAAAAATGATTCTGGAGATTGCATGACAGAATTTTGTCAGATCAATGACCTTTTCATTGCAAACACATTTTTTCACCAATGTAAACAGTGACTTATTGTTGTTGTTAGGTGCTGACACTGTCCCAGGCATGTGAGCTTTTGATATTTAAGCTCATTTTTGCAGCTAATGTGTCAATCCATCTAGTGGAGGGTTTTCCTTTTTTTATTGGCTCACCACTCTCCCAAACATGATGTCCTTCTCCTGGGATTTTTCCCTCTTGACAACATGTCCAAAATACATAAGTCACAGTCTAGCCATCTTTGCTTCTAAGGAGTCCTCTGGTTGCACTTCTTGTAGGATAGATCTGTTGGTTCTTTTGGCAGTCCATGGTATATTCAATATTCTTCTGCAGCTCCACAGTTTAAAAATATCAAATATTCTGCTCGTTCATTATTCAGCATCCAGCTTTCACAAGCATATGATGCAACTGAAAATACAATGGCATGATTCAGGTGCACCTTCACCTTCCTTGTGACATCTTTACTTTTTAACACTTTAAAGAGGTCTTTCGCAATAGCTTTTCCCAAAGCAATATGTCTTTTGATTTCTTGACTCCTGTTTCCATGAATGTTGATTATAAAACCAGGAAAAGCAAAATCTTGGACAACCTCAAACTTTTCTCCATTTATCATGAAATTGCTCACTGACCTAACAGCAACAATAAGATACAATGATGTTCCTTGAGGTTTCTAAGGAGATACCTGTCTTCCCTATTTCAGAAGAACTGGAAGGAACAAAGATATGGCATGTGGAGTCAAAATATCTTTTGGAGGCCAGATTTGGCCTCAGACCTGTTCATTAACTGGTTTTGCTAATACAGATCTCCCACCCCTTGCAATAGGCTGATTTACCCACTCAGCCACAGAAGCACTAAGCCAGGATAGCTTCCCTCCCTTTTTAAAGGATCCAGAATTCCTGTAAGAGGAGAGACCAGCTAGAAGTCATGAGGAGAGGTCAGAACTGAGCTTGATCTTCTCCTACTTACCAGTTAGATAAGTCACTTCTATAACAGAGTTTGCTTACTAATTCTTGGGGTTTTATTTCATTAGAAAGTAGGACTCTATGAAGTAGGTAGACCACAGTGTCTTTTGTTCAGTCTAATTTGGCTTTGGATGATAATGATTTAGAATTGCTTTCCAGAAAAGATTTTTCCTAGTCTTTTTTTTTGACAAAACTGAGGGCCTCATGCATATTAGGCAAATGCTCTATCACTGAGATGTACTCTCAGCTTTCTTTAATTTTCTTTTTAATTTTGAGACAGGAGCTTGCTAAATTGCATACACTGCCTCTGGCCTCGAACTCACTATTCTCCTGCCTCAGCCTCCCAAGTTGCTGGGATTACAGGTGTATACCATAGCACCTAGAAGCTTCTTTATTACATAAAGTCATACTTTTAATCAATGTGGAGCAGTGCATGATACAAATAATTTGTTTGTATGTATGGATGCATGTTAGGTACTACAGGCATTATTTTTCTTGTCTCTCATCTCTCTGTTGCTACTAACAGGGCTTCAACATGTGATGTTTGGGGCCAAGATGGACCACATTGCTACTGGGAATTTCTGAAGTAGTAGAATCAGAGGACCTACCTAAATCATAGTTAATAAAACCAACACTTCAGACCTGAAAAATGGTATCATGTTTTAGGTCCAAGATGTGAGCAGAGACTGTAAATAGCATAACGAATCATAAGCATCAAAGCTGGGATGATGCCACCTGCTTAGGATATTGAATAAAGGATAGATTGCCAAAGCAAATCTGAACAGAGACTGTGGATTAATGTTACGATTCTCCAACATTGTGAATGGGGTAACAGACTGGTACTTCCATGACTATGATTTCATAAAAGAGTTTTGCGGGGCTAAATATCAGCTGTATCCAACAGATGAGATGCTCCATGAAATACTGGAAAGAGTGGACCAGACTCCTATACTCCTTCATATTACCTGTTTAAGCTAGACTTCTATATAGTTGGGTAGGCTATGCATTGCTTAAATATGGTACTGGTTAGAACAAGCTTCTCTAAGTAACCTTCACATCTATGTTGGAAGCTGTTGGAAAGATGTGCAGCCTGGGAAGTTTATAAGTTGGCCCTGTTAACATCTTCCTAAGGCTGGGATCTAGAATTGTATGGGACAGTGTGAGAAGATTCCCTCCATGAGTCTCTACCTGTTTTGAGGCTTGGAAATAATTTTTACAGTCATTACATTTCATATAAAAATCCACTCAGTTGAATTTTCAAGAAGTACACATCACTTCTACCCTAGACAGTTTCTGTTAAAATTGTTCACTCAAGTTTAAGTGCAGCTACCCATGGGATTATTCAGGATATGCTATTCCTTCCAGGTTTTCCTGTTGGAATAGCCAGTGAGAATTACCTTTCAGAAATGTCAAGAAGTGAATTTTTTATGAAGATTGTAATTTTCTTTCAGAATGATACAATAAAATTAATTTATTACTTAGAGCCATCCTTCCAAAAGGATATCTTGCTCAAAAATTTAATTTAAGAGTTGAGAGGGATAAGTGGTTGGGATCTATATGTGTTTCACTTTCTGTAAACTTTGTTTTTTATTTTCATTATGAAAAATTAGATAAAATTAGGAAAGTGGTAGCATTTTAATTTTAATTTCTTTTAAAATAAATAATACATTAGCTATTCTGCCTGACAGGGAAGAATATAATTGAAATACTGAATTCATTTTTTGAGACAAAAATAGTAAGAGGTAATGGCATATTCTGGCACCTTAGCTGCTTTTTTAGAATTCCTGGGAGACCAGTTGGTTGGCGTAACAGTGGCACATTTTTCTTAGAAGCAAACATCTCCTTCCTCCTATTTCTTTGCCAAAAGCTATTTATTTTCACTTTAGTTTGTTTCATTTTTCCACATCTAGATACTATAAGATCAACTTTTGAAGTCTTTTATGAAGCTTTGCAGATATAATGGAGATTTAAAATATAATATTCTACTATGCTTTGAAAACAATGTAGTCCTCTGATGAAGCAGAACACTGCAAGAGTCCAGGAGTGATTCCTCTAGGGATATTGTAGGATAGGAATGGGTAGACATACTATATAAAACAGTTGTATTTATAAGTTGGTGATTTCAATGATGTATCTTCAATATCACCCCACTAATTCTTTGCTAAATACAGTAATGATAATGGCTAATAGAGGCCATTAGACCACATACCATATTGTTCTATAATTATTTATGCACCTACTTTCCTCTCTGAGTATAAGTTTTTCAAGGGCATGGTTCATATCTCATTCATTTCTCTATTCTGTTCAGTGTTAAACTCAGTGTCGAGCCAAATGTAGTTGCTCTGTAAAACCCTGGTGCTTGCGAGGTGGGGTGAAAGTGAAACTTTACTCATAATTTTATTTCTGATGTTGGATTTGCCAGACTCTAAGCTCCATACTAAGATAGGTATTTAAAATTTACTCTATGCTTCTTTTTTTCCTAATAGATATATATCCTTAAATTCAGCTAGTGGTTATATCCTGTTGTAAACCCTATGCACTCAAGGGAAAGGTGCATGATTATACATCCTTTTATTAGTTAATCACTCTGTACCTTGGGCTGATATTTGAAGGCAACAGTGAGAAGGATGTTAAGGTCCTCTGTGGAGGAGATGAGTGAAAGTATCCAGTGGTCAGGTCATCCAATTCTCCCAACTCCTTCTGTTCCACAATGCCCAAGTCTGCTGGGTTTTGAGGGTTGAGCTCTACTCTGTTAACAAATGGAAAAAATTCCATTTTGTGACTTTCCAGAAGTGACCATCTGCCATAACTTATCAAAGTTTTTCTATATTTTATAATGGGTTGGGGTTCAGCTCAGTTGTTAGAGTGCTGCTCCGCACTTTCTGGGGACCTAGGTTTGATCCCCAGTACCACAAAAATGGGAGAAGGATGGGGCCATCCACTCCTGAAGTAATCCTGAAATCAATTAGCCACTGAAAACACTATGGGGGTCACTATGAGTAGGACCCAAATTGACAGCACCTAACAACAACAACATAGTTTATAATATAAGCATACATTCTGGGGATGGAAATGATGATGGTATTTTATGTGTTCTAATAGCTCAACTATATCAAGCTTCAAAATGTCTATTTTTGGCAATTTAAAAACAAATAGAGGCTCAATGATAGAGTCATTGTGAGGCTGTTTTACTACTACACTGTCCTTGCTATTCTTCTCCTGGCATGGTTGTCAATGCACAGCACCAGGGGATCACCTCTCATCTTCTTAGCATTCCTGAGTTATCTATTAAATACTAATACAATTTACAATGCATGAAAGATGATGCTTGAAAAACAAACATACCGGAACTTACTGGATGTCCAAATGAGAATATCCATCTCATCTTAAGGAGCTGGCATTGCTCAAAGTGTGTTCAGAATTCCTCTTGCCTTTGGAGACAGTTATCTAGCCAAATTAAGTCATTTTTCTTATAACTGTACTTTAAAATGCACATTGAACTGAGCACATTATTATTTACTTTGAAATGCATATTAGACTGGGAATCACTACCCTATTCAGTGGATTTGGTTGAATCACTTTAAAACACCTCTGAAATGAAAAATGGGCCCATAGAATGAAGCATTGCCATTATTGAGGAGAAACATATGAACTAACAAATAAGACCCTCTGAAGGATCATCTGAATGAATGATGCACATGTTTGGAGTTCTGGAAGCATTGCTGGAATCACTGCGTGACTTCCTACAAAGATGAATGAAAGGCACCAGCAATCCTCTCGGAAACTGTCAGAGAAGAATAAGCCTCAGACACTAGGAAAACCACAGTGTGACCTGTCTAACTAGTTTATTAACCAGGCTGGACTCAGTGGGTGAAATAATGAAAATAATTTCTTACCACAGTGACTTTCAAGCTCATTGCATAAAATCTCCCTTCTTACTCATGGACAGAATTGCAAGCAGACTCCTTAGCTTTTTTGGTCACTTACAATTTTAAATGAACAATCTCAGACTAAAGTATTAAAAATATCCAGTCACATGAAAACCAGCACTTGGGTCTCTTTCAGTTTAAAGCTTCTCTACTCCCTTGGAGCTCCTGGCCTAACTTATACTAAGAAGCATCCAGCAGAGAAGGTGAAGCTGTTGTAGCTATGATCCCTAGAAACAGACTTTGAGATGGGGATTAGTGAGCAGCTGGTTTATTGGAGAGTGCTCTTGGGATTGACACCTATTTATAGGAAGAAAGAGAAAGAAGCAGGATTGGGCAGGGAGAGCTGAATTGCAAGTTTTCACTAATCCTTGGGGAGCTCTCAAGTGAAGATAGCCCTTTGGGGTTGTCCTGAGTTGAATGCAAGAGCCAGGCCTTTATGGACTTCATTCATCAGACATTGGATGAAGATAACCCTTGAAAGAGGATATGACCTTGGGCAAGGTGGCTGCTGCCTTTTTTCAAACTGAGCTAATCCTCATATGGTGCTACACTGTAGTTTTGATCATGAATGTCTTCCAAATGTCCATGTGCTAAAGACTTGGTCCCAATGGGGAAAAGTATTGGGAGGCAGTGGAACTCTTACTATGTGGGACCTACTGGGAAGTCTTTTGGACATTGAAAGGGTTCCCTTCAAGGGAACTGTGGTATCATGGCTTCTTCCTCTTCTTTGCTCCCTGCCATATGATATTAGTGGTTTTGCTCCACTCCTGCCATAATAGGGTGCTTCATGAGGAGTACAAAGCAATGGGGTCCATCCATCATTGACTGGAAACTTCAGAACTTTGAGTCAAAGTAAACTAAGTTGAATATCACATGTAGTTTTTTATAATAGTGAAAAGCTAACTAATACTGGTTGACATCTGAAGGCTGTCAACTGGCCGCACTTGAGGTAGAAAGTCATTCATTCCTGAATGAGAAATTGGGCAGCACATCAAGGAGTCTATCAAAGGGGCAGAGACTGTCTTTTCTCTATTTCTGTCCACTGTTGACCTCCTCTTCTCCCACTCATTACAATACTTCTGGCTTCATTTAAGTCCACCAGATAAATAGATGGAAGGCAATGAGCAAGACCTTACATGACTGGTACTGGATTAATTTTGCATTGACATGCTCTGGCTTTGATGCATGCCTGCCCCAATACTAACTCTTACTCTTGCAAAGTGCTTTCCAGTGTTCTCTGGAGACACTCTCCCATGGGGACATCACACTGTACCATCTCCATCATGGGTGATGCACTCTCTGAACTGATGACCTTTGACTCCTCCCACCCCTCTCCTCCTGTTCCTGACAGTACAACTGACCAATGCTTTCTTTTGAGATACCCCTGACATGGTAGGCAGATTCTTTGGGGTGGGCTCTTTCTGGATGACTCACCCCCATCAGCTTTTCTCAGCATTTATTGTTGCCCATGGAAAATATTTTTGCCCACCAAACTCAAGCCATGCCAACCAGTCCCCCTTATAGTCCATCCTAGCCTGTCTTTTGCCTCGACTTCCAGGTGACAGCAGAGACTAGATTCTATGTAATATGACCTTGGGGCGATACATGAAAATCTTTCCAGGTAATTTTCTTCATGTCTCCCTACTTGGCTTGATACCACCTCTCTGTACTGGTCACTGTGCTTAGAACAAGGAAAGGTAAGATAATGGTTCCTTATCAATAGCCAGTGCATTGAATCTTAATGAACTGCCAACTAACTGAAATTCCTAAAACTTGAGAGACCATACCACATAATCTCCACTGAATTTCTTTTTATTAATGTATATTATTATACAAAGTAGTGGGATTTTATGACATTTCCATACATGTCTACATTGTACTTTGATCATATTCATCCCCTCTATTGCCCTTTCTTATCTCCTTCCCTGTCCCCCTATCCCTCTTCCACATCCTACATAGTCTTTTTTCTACTTTCATGACCTTCTAATTCTCCCTAAATTCCTCCAGTGAATTTCTTAAATAGCCAGGCATCATACCCATTAGAGGCAATCCTCTGTTCAGGTCATGGCTCATGCATACCACCTTTGTAGAGATGGGATTAAAGCTGTAGGCTTAGCATCTAACAGAGGACTTGTATTCTGCCAAACTTGTCCAGTAGGAAGTCTAGACTTGTCTAGCTTCATATGTGTGTGAAGTAGGTGCTGACTGTATTATGAAATATTGTTTCTGAAAGATACCCATGGGGAATTGGAATGGCCACAGTTTGTCAGCATATGACCAGTGGTGTTTTGAATTGGTGGATCAGGTGGGTAGTGAGATTCTGGGATATATGTTATAATTGTGACAGTCCAAAAAGTTGGCAAAAGCTTGATATAGCAGAACGAACATGTTTTGTTATTTCATAAGATTTGAGTTTAAGCTTCGATGCTGTACTTTGGGCAAAACCACATGTTCTACCAGCAACCTATTTTCTTCATTTATAAAACTGAATAATAGTACCTCTATTCATCTCAATGGGATATTTCAAGGAGCAAATGTAATGACATGTGAAAGTAATACAGTAGGAATATAAAAGAGAATATCATATATGTATGGAGGGTTGAAACCTGCACTAAAAATGAAAGTGGAGCCCTTACCTGTTGTGTCAAATTTCTTGATGTTATTCTGGCTAGAATGTAAAAACTCTGTTGGTTCTATACTATATAGACTCTGGGAAAATTGAAAGAAAGTTCTTCAATAGGGTAATTTTTCAGGAAGGTGTAGAAGCTGGATGTGACTATCAGCAGCATGATTTGCAACTAATAAGACCCTGCATTATCTTAAAAAATTACTTATTTGGAACAGTGCTCCAGGAAATCTAATTTGAGATCATTTAAATGTCAGTAAATTAAAGGGCCCAGATGATTAAATACAGTGTACAGATATTAAAAGCTACAGGGATGAAGGGCGAGAACATTATTCTCATTCTGATTAAGAATTGCTACACAGAGTTCTTTTTCCAGTGTAAGAGCTGTTAATGGAAGCTATACATTTTATTATATATTTCTGAAAGCTCAGTAATGGATCACCAGTGGAGAGAAGGGAGAATGACACATTTTGGTATCTTTAAGACCACAGAGTGCTTTCCCATGTCTTTAATGTAAAATCCACTGAAAATGAAGTTGGAGATGGTGTTTTAAAATTCTTGAGATTTGCAGCTATGTCTCCTGTTCCAAGATTCCTTTGTGGCCACATTAAATTAATGTTTAGCATTTTGAGTGTTTAGTACAACCCAAGCAACAGGAATGGAGAGAGAGAAACAACTCACAGAATGATGTGCGACTCTTTTGGAGGATGTCTCAATCTAGGAAAAATGTTCTGGGATTTTAGTAAACCTAAGAAACAACTACAAACATGTGCAAATGCAGATTTTCATCATTATCATCCAAAGGTTCAGATTGTATAGAGATAACTTGGAGGCCTGGAATTTGAATTGCTACCAAGAAATCAGGTAATTATGATTGATACATACTCTAAAAATCACTGGTCAGGAAAGAGCAACAAATATGTGCAAAGAATTGTAGCCAAAGTAGAGTTATAGACCCCAATGGGAGTAGGGGGTGGTTGGGAAGATAACTTATGGCTAGACAAATCTAGAGATGCCTATAGAACAACGTATGAATTGAGATGGGCAACAAAGAATGGAAAAGACTGTTATAGGTAGATCTGGTGATATGGAGAAGAGTCAGGTAGAATTGGATAAGAGTCAGAAAGGAGGCATTCTACGTGGAGGTTTAGCAGTCAAAAGGTACCTATGGTGGGCAATGGCAAATAACTTGATATAGCTGGATGGTAAAATGCCTGTAGGATTTTAGTGGGGGAAATGCTACAAACTGAATATTTGAGTACTACAAAAATTCAGAAGTTGAAATCCAAACTCCACGTAATAGTATCAAGAGGTGGGCCCTTTGGTAGGTGATTATGTCTTGAGGGTGGAGCCCACATGGATAAGATCGGTGCCCTTATAAAAGAAACTCCAGAGACCTCCCTCACCCTAGAGAGTTCCTTCATCCCTTCTGTTAAGTGAGGATTCATTCAGAAGATGGTCATCTTTGGACCAGAAAGTTGGCCCTCACCAGACACTGAACCTGTTAGCACCTGAATCTTGGAATTCTTGGTCTCTAGAACTACAAGAAAAATTTTTTTGTCATTTAGAAGCAACCTAGCCTAAGGCAGCCCTACCACTGTGGCGTCCAATCCAGTCAGATCTCCCAAGCTAAGCAGGGTTAAGCCTGGTTACTACTTGAATGGGAGATCACCTGGGAACACCAGGTGTTGTATGCTAGGGAGAAGGACCCAGCAACCCACTCCCAGAAAACAATCAATCATTGAAAACTCTATGAATAACAGAGAAGCATGGACAATGATGTTTTGCCTGTTGTATGTAGGGTTGCTATGAGTTGGACATCAACTTGCCAGCATGTAACAACAAGTGTACTAAGACAATACTTGTTACTGAGAAGTGGGAGTATTGCTAAAACAAATGCCTAAAAGTATAGATGTGACTCAAGAACTACATAATGGATAGAGGCTAGAAGAATTTGGAGAAACAAGCCAGAAAAAGCATACATTGCTGTAAACAGAATGCGGAGAGCGATTCTGATGAAGGCTCCGAAAGAAAATAGGAGAGCGGTACAAAAAGCCTCAATCTTCTTAGAAGATACCTAGGTAATCACGAAGAAAGTGTTGGCAGAAATATGAACAAGAACATTCATTCTGATAGGGTCTTGGAAATAACAAATGTTATTGGAAACTAGATGGATTGACACAGTGACTACAACAGTGGGCTTAAACATAAAAAAGATCTAGTTCATGGCACAGCGTTGAAGAGTGTTTTGTTCTGTTGTACATAGGGTCTCTATGAGTCAGACCCAACTCAATGGTACCCAGCAACAACATAAGAAACTAAACAAAAGGCAATTCTTATTAAAAAGTGGTAAAGGAACACACATCAGTGACATACACATCTGTAATCCCAGCTACTGAGGAGGCTGAGGCAGGAGGACTGTGAGATAGAGGCCAGCCTGGGCAACTTAGTGAGATCTTGTCTCAAAATAAAAATGATAAAGGGTGAAGATGTAGTTCAGTGATAGAGTGCTTGTCTGGTGCAAAGCTCTAGGCTCAATCCCCAGAAAAGGAGGAGGAGAAAGATGGAAAAGAGGTGGCAAAGGACTTGGCTGAATTGTGTTCATGTTCTAGTGTTTTGTAGGAAGAACTTGGCAAACAATGAGACTGGATATTGGCAAGTTATTTCTAAGCAAAGTGTTGAAGCAGCAGTTTGGCTTCTTGTGACTGCTAACAAATTGCAAGAAGAGAAAATGTCATAAATAATTGTTAAGCAAAAATGAAGCAGAACAAGATTTGAAAATTTCTCAGAAAATCAATATTGCCAAAAATGAGATGATATGCTTGGGAGAGAATACTAACGGTATGGCCGAGCATCCCTTTGGTAAGGAGATAGTATGGATGTGAATCACAGACTAAATCAGCTGCTCCAGCAGGAAAAGTGCCAGTTGAACTGAAGAGGAAAAAACAGGAAGGAATTAAGGAGGTTGTTAGACTTCTTGGCATTGACAAGATGGTACTACAGAGCTATATGGATAAGAACATGCAATATTCTTATTTTCTTAGCCCATTTTGTGGCCTCAAACTCTTGAGCCCAAGTAATCCTTTTGGCTCAGTTTCTTGAGTGAATGGGAGTACAGGCACAAGCCACCATGCTTGGCTTGAGTGGGTACTATGATACAGACTGCCATCCACCTGAAATAGAATGATGAATAAAGACAAATATGGTCCTTGCCCTTGTGGAGCTTATAGAGAAAGAAAATGTAAAATCATGTCTGAGACAAGTGCTAGAAAGAGAAAATGTGTGAGATAAAATAAAAACAATAAGAACAATAATAATAACAATGGCAAGGAATAGCCTCTTACTCTTATACTGTGGACATATGCACTGAGAGATTTGACATATAGGCAGAGTTCCGAAGCCTTACCTGAGATCTGAAAGAAGAGAAGCAGTTAAAGTGTGGCAGGGATAAGCAAAGACAGTCTCACACAAGAGGGAACAGCTTGTTGCAAATACTCAGATAGTGGAAAGTAGTCTGGAGAGGCCTGAAAGAAGACCAGTGAGGATGGAATGAGAGAGAGTACAACTGTGAAGAGCTATTTGCAATCACATTAATCTTCACTTATTTAAGCTCTAAATTTGTGCTTAAGTTTTTCTTTAACCTTTTAAGTTCAACTTAAAACCCTGTTATTCTATTTATAAATCTAGTATTTTTGGTACAAAAATAAATTCTTTTGTGTTTTGACTAACTTAAGACTTTTATTTTTATATTAAATACATTTATAAATTTAATAAATTTGATTCTTGTAAACACTTTAAATGCTTGATGAGGCAATATTGCAAACTTAAGCAAAATGCTTTCAAGCCCTATAGTAATGCTTATAAATCTAATTATCCAAAATTATACCTACAATAAATCACATCCGAACTACCATATGACCCAGCTATAACACTATTGGGAATTTACCCAAAGGGAGATGAGTCATCATACCATAGAGACACCTGCATCTCCATGTTCAATGCAGCGCTTTTCACAATAGCAAAGACATGGAATCAACCAAAGTGCCCCTCAACAGAAGAATGGATAAAAAAACTATGGTATATATACACAATGGAATACTATT